>CP136891.1:90025000-90122500 GCA_034359265.1 Canna indica
CGACTCGAGGGCCATGGTGACCGACTTGAAGGCGGAGGTGGCTAATCTGCGTCGAGCACGAGATGCATTGGAGACGGTAGAAACTTACAGAACCACGGTGAAGGTTCTGAAGCCAAAGTCCTTCAAAGGGACAAGGAGTTCCATGTCCTTGTCGAGGGTGGAGAATGGCGACTTCCATCCCAATCCGGCTACGGAGTCGGATGCCTCAGGTGGAGGGGGCTGACCGCAGCCCAGATCTTGAGGAAGGTGGCGGTGTGCGCAGACCTCGGGCACACACTCGACCAAAACCTGAATAACGCGAGGAACAACATCCAGGTGCCGGAGTACTTGGAGGGAGCATCCTTGCACGGTGTTCCAAAAGCGCAGCAGAGTACAAGTGTTCGTGACGGGCACGAGCATTGCACTATGGAGGCGGACTGTCCATGTGCGCGCAGGCGTGGACAGTGAGCAGGACCCTTCTTTGTCTAACTTTCTTGTGTGCAGAAAAGTTCGGGACTGTCGACGCTGGTGTGGAACCATACAAGTCCATGTGCTTGGTGGCATGGACTCGGCATTGCGTGGTTGGCAGGCGGCCACCACAGTGATCGCAGTGAAGACGATCACAGCGGGCGACATAGTCAAGAAGTGACAGCACAGGGCTGCCACAATGCGGACTGCGAGATGTGCGGACTGCTACTTGATGCGGACTGTTGCTCGGCACAAAACCTTGGACGGGGCTACTGACAGGTGTAGAAGAAGGTGATGCGGAAAGCAGAATGCTTGAACAATCTGCTGAAGACCTCTGCCCCAAACTGAGATTTTGATGATGCTAAAGTATAAATGTGTTCTTTGTTGTTGTGACTTGAATGGAGTTGTGTGGCGTGCAGCGCACAACAAGCCAAGTGTTTGGCAACACTTGGGAAGACTTGGAGTACTTCAACTTGTGCAATTGAAGGAGTTGAAGAAGAAGACACAACCTGGGTTCGGTTGAGCAGTAGATAGGCATTTTGGACAGTGAATGTTTTTGTAAATCTGTCCCTGTAAAATGTATACTGCTATGTCTTTGTGTTTTGGCTATTGTTTAGTCATCTGAACTCAAGTCTAAACTCTATGTTGAGAGTTAAAAATTTGTGTTTCGCCTAAGGGCACTGTATTGGTCAACTCTTGCGTGTTCTATAAGCAAGGGGAATCGAGTGAGGAGCATATGTGCTATGTAAAAGCACTTAGATGTATACTTGAGCAGTCGGGTGAGGAGCGTATGCACTGTGTATGTGCAAGGCGTATACTTGACTGTGCGGCTGCAACATTCAAGCCAAAGATTGGTGAAGATCAATTCTTGTGAAGATGAAGACAAGAGCAAGTTGAGTGTGGAGCACAAGCGCAGGGAAGCGTGGGGTGCATACTCAACCTTGTGGCCTTGAAAGCAAGCCGCATGACCAAACCTCTTCAAGCGGGGAGCACAAGTGTCGGAGCACGAGGTGCATGTTTGAAGATGGCAAAGTGAAGAAACACAAACACCTTTGAAACTAGTTGGAAGGGGACTGTTTGAAGACAACTCCAGCAGTGCCTTGACACTGTTTGACGAGGACGCCGGTTTCAACAGGTGGGGGTGGTTTGTTAGACACCTAAAGACCGGGCATGGCCTAAGTGTCACACCTCGAGCACGGGCAGGCCATGGGTGTCTAAAACAGAGGTAACTAGGTGGCTTTGCAGATTGCAAACAGCTCATGTGCGCAATGACATGAGCACTGCTCACGGTGCATGGGCAAGCAGCGTGCGCAAGGGCGTGGGCAAGACTTGGCGGGAGCTGTCTATGTGCGCAAAGGCATAGGCAGGACAGATTCGACATCGCCAAGTGCGGAGCAAGGCCTGGCCCGCCCGGGACGGGGCATGGTGAGAAAAAGTCCCACCACGGGCGGGGCAATTCCAGATGTTGCGGAGCTGCGGGGTCCCGCGTTCGCAATGGCATGGGGCAGTGCGCAACATGGACCATGGCGGGGCGCGAGCGCGCGCAACACCAGCCGTGGCGAGAGATTTGCCCGTGCGCGCCAAGGCACGGGCGGGAGCAGATGCATGGCTGCTCATGACGGACATTGCGGAGTGCGCGGGTGTGCGCACCGCGCTGGGCGAGCGCTGCACTCGGCAAATGTGGGCGCTGCATGGGCTGCAAGCACCTAGCTCAGTTGCTTGTTGCAATGAGCGACCAGGTGGCTTGGCCGAGCCCAAGTCCTGATCAAACTCAAGTCCTGGACCCAACAGCAGTTGCGGCAGTAACTCAAGCAGTTCTAACTAACCCAGCAGTAACTTAGCAGTTCTAACTGACCCAGCATGATGTTCCTTCATCCAAAGGCTGAGATTGCTTGGTCTACTCGAGATTCACCCTATAAAAGGGCTGTGAGTTGTATGTGCAAGGGTTGGCTGTGTTGGCTGAGTGTGTGCTAGTCCTTGGATGTATTAGAGAGTGTGTGTGTGTAATACTTATCCTCTTGTAACATTGTGTGTGCGAGAGAGAGTCTTGAGCAGGAAGCATTAGCCCCGGGCTGGTGGGCGAGTCATCTTTGTTTGAGGCGCTTGAAGGGTTTTTGCCCGTACTTGTAAGTATTCAATAATGCAAGTAAACGGTTTCCCTTCACCTTGCTGTTCCTACTCTTGTATTGCATGAAACTCTTACATTCAAGTAAAGACGGCTGGCTGAGAGTTGTGCGGACTGCTCAGCGCCGCGCAGGACTATTTTGGGTTGGAAATTTGTATCCCCAAAATTGACCCTGTGACAGTGGTATCAGAGCCAGGTTTCCTTCAAACGGCAACCTGTTTTGGTGAAGGTTCTGAAGCCAAAGTCCTTCAAAGGGACAAGGAGTTCCATGTGCTTGTCGAGGGTGGAGAAGGGCGACTTCCATCCCAATTCGGCTACGGAGTCGGATGCCTCAGGTGGAGGGGGCTGACCGCAGCCCAGATCTTGAGGAAGGTGGCGGTGTGCACAGACCTCGGGCACACACTCGACCAAAACCTGAACAACGCGAGGAACAACATCCAGGTGCCGGAGTACTTGGAGGGAGCATCCTTGCACGGTGTTCCAAAAGTGCAGCAGAGTACAAGTGTTCGTGACGGGCACGAGCATTGCACTATGGAGGCGGACTGTCCATGTGCGCGCAGGCGTGAACAGTGAGCAGGACCCTTCTTTGTCTAACTTTCTTGTGTGCAGGAAGTTCGGGACTGCAGACGCTGGTGCGGAACCATACAAGTCCGTGTGCTTGGTGGCACAGACTCGGCATTGCTTGGTTGGCAGGCAGCCACCACAGTGATCGCAGTGAAGACGATCACAGCGGGCGATATAGTCAAGAAGTGACAGCACAGGGCTGCCACAATGCGGACTGCGAGATGTGCGGACTGCAAAACCTTGGACGGGGCTACTGCAAGGTGCAGAAGAAGGTGATGTGGAAAGCAGAATGCTTGAACAATCTGCTGAAGGCCTCTGCCCCAAACTGAGATTTTGACGATGCCAAAATATAATATGTGTTCTTTGTTGCTGTGACTTGAACGGAGTTGCGTGGCCTGCAGCGCGCAACAAGCCAAGTGTTTGGCAACACTTGGGAAGACTTGGAGTACTTCAACTTGTGCAATTGAAGGAGTTGAAGAAGAAGACACAACCTGGGTTTGGTTGAGCAGTAGATAGGCATTTTGGACAGTGAATGTTTTTGTAAATCTGTCCCTGTAAAATGTATAATGCTATGTCTTTGTGTTTTGGCTATTGTTTAGTCATCTGAACTCAAGTCTAAACTCTATGTTGAGAGTTAAAAATCTGTGTTTCGCCTAAGGGCACTGTATTGGTCAACTCTTGCATGTTCTATAAGCAAGGGGAATCGAGTGAGGAGCATATGTGTTATGTAAAAGCACTTAGATGTATACTTGAGCAGTCGGGTGAGGAGCGTATGCACTGTGTATGTGCAAGGCGTATACTTGACTGTGCGGCTGTAACATTCAAGCCAAAGATCGGTGAAGATCAATTCTTGTGAAGATGAAGACAAGAGCAAGTTGAGTGTGGAGCACAAGCGCAGGGAAGCGTGGGGTGCATACTCAACCTTGTGGTCTTGAAAGCAAGCCGTGTGACCAAACCTCTTCAAGCGGGGAGCACAAGTGTCGGAGCACGAGGTGCATGTTTGAAGATGGCAAAGTGAAGAAACACAACACCTTTGAAACTAGTTGGAAGGGGACTGTTTGAAGACAACTCCAGCAGTGCATTGACACTGTTCCGACGAGGATGCCGGTTTCAACAGGTGGGGGTGGTTTGTTAGACCCCTAAAGACCGGACTTGGCCTATGTGTCGCACCTCGGGCACGGGTAGGCCATGGGCGTCTAAAACAGAGGTAACTTGGTGGCTTTGCAGATTGCAAACAGCTCATGTGCGCAATGACATGGGCACTGCTCACGGCGCATGGGCAAGCAACGTGCGCAAGGGCGTGGGCAAGACTTGGCGGGAGCTGTCTATGTCCGCAAAGGCATAGGCAGGACAGATTCGGCCTCACCAAGTGCGGAGCAAGGCCTGGCCCGCCCGAGACGGGGCGTGGTGAGGAAAAGTCCCGCCACGGGCGGGGCAATTCCAGATGTTCCAGAGCAGCGGGGTCCCGCGTGCGCAATGGCGCGGGGCAGTGCGCAACATGGACCATGGCGGGGCGCGGGCGCACGCAACACCAGTCGTGGCGAGAGATTTCCCCGTGCGCGCCAAGGCACGGGCGGGAGCAGATGCATGGCTGCTCATGACGAACATTGCGGAGTGCGCGGGTGTGTGCACCGCGCTGGGCGAGTGCTGCACTCGGCATGGGCGGGCGTTGCACTCGGCAAATGTGGGCGTTGCATGGGCTGCAAGCGCCTAGCTCAGTTGCTTGTTGCAATGAGCGACCAGGTGGCTTGGCCGAGCCCAAGTCCTGATCAAACTCAAGTCCTGGACCCAACAGCAGTTGCGGCAGTTACTTGGCAGTAACTCAAGTAGTTCTAACTGACCCAGCATGATGTTCCTTCATCCAAAGGCTGAGATTGCTTGGTCTACTCGAGATTCACCCTATAAAAGGGCTGTGAGTTGTTTGTGCAAGGGTTGGCTGTGTTGGCTGTGTGTTTGGCTGGTCTTGAGAGTGTAAGTGTGTGTGTGTGAGTTGAGCACAATTTGTAATCTCTTGTGGTGAGCGAGAGAGTCTTGAGCAGAGTGTACAAGCCGGGCTGTAGGCGAGTCATTTGCTTGGGATCTTGAAGGATTTTAGTCCATTCTTGTAAGTACTTCTGTAAATGCAAGTTAAAGGTTTCCCTTCATTATGTCGTGCCTTCTCTTGTGTTGCTTGAACCTCGAACAAAGTTGAAAGTAGGCTGGTTGACAGTGTTCCACACTGCTCAACGCCGCACAGGCTGGTTTTGAGTTGGAAAATTACATCCTCATAATCAACCTTTTTTTGGGTTGGAAATTTGTATCCCCAAAATTGACCCTGTGACAGTGGTATCAGAGCCAGGTTCCGGCCAATGTAGGAGGCCATTCGGCTCTATTTGGCAGATCGGATTCTGTCAAAGACGGTGACCAGCCGATCAAGAACTTGCAGGGAGTCAAGTTCATATTCTGCTCCAACTCGGTTCTGTCCAGGAAGTGGCAGAAAACAGCCCCTGAACTTGGAGGCAGAAGATGGATGCGTTGCGGGAACACGTCCAGGCCCTACAACAGTCCAGTGGGGACATCTTCGACCTCGACGGCATGATGGCGGAGATGATAGGGCCACTGTCCACTGAAGCTGCTGAACAGAAGGCTAAAGTGGCAGATTGTGTGGTCACTGCAATGGCCGACGGGAGGGCCATAGTGACCAACTTGAAGGTGGAGATGGCTATCCTATGTCAAGCACGGGATGCGTTGAAGACGGCAGGAATTCGCAGAACCATGGTGAATGTTCTGATGCCAAAGTCCTTCAAGAAGACAGGGAGTTCCATGTCCGTGGACGACTTCTTGCTAAGAATGGAGAACCTCTTTGTTGCTGTCCAGGAAATGGCGACAAGGGGCTGGCTGAAACATAAAGCCCCTTGGCCTGGCGAACTTGCGGACAAGCCGGAGAACAAAGACCCCCATTCCCGTCCAACTACGAAGTTGGATGCCTCAAGAGAGGAGGGCTGTTCGGAGCCCAGTTCTTGAGGATGCAAGTGGCGGTGTGCGCTGTCCCTCGGGCACACACTTGATGAAGAAGCATCTGCAAAGCGAGGATGATCCAAGCGCTGGAGGACTTGGAGGAACGTTGGTGGACAATGTTCTAAATGCACAGCATGATGATCCAAGTGTTCGTGGGAGGACGAACATCGCACCAAAGGATGGACTGTCCATGTGCGCCAGGCATGGACAGTGTGCAGATCCCATTTGTATGCTCTTGTGCAGGAGGCACGGGAGAGGGACTGCAGAGCGTCGGTGCGGGAACAAAGCCCGTGTGCTCAGAGGCACGGGTATGATGCTGTGTGGTGCACACAACAGTGATTGCAGCGGAGGCGATCACATGACCGGGTTGGATGCCTCAAGTGGAGGGGGCTGACGGAAGCCCAGATCTTGAGGAAGATGGCGGTGTGGGCTGTCCTCGGCCACACACACGACCAAGGCCTTGAACCACGCGGTGAATGACATCCTGATGCCGGAGTACTTGGAGGGAGCATCCTTCCATGGTGTTCAAAGAGCACAGCAGAACACAAGTGTTCGTGACGGACACGAGCATTGCACCACAAAGGCGGACTGTCCATGTGCGCGGAGGCGTGGACATTGTGCAGAACCCTTCTTCTTCTATCTTTCTTGTGTGCAGGAAAGTGTGGGTACTGCAAGGCGCTGGTGAAGAACCATTCAAGTCCTGTGTTTGGTGGCACGGACTCGGCACTGTGTGGTGGGCAGGCAGCCACCACAATGATCGCAAGGAGGACGATCACAGCGGGCGACATAGTCAAGAAGTGACAGCACGGGGCTGCCACAATGCGGACTGCAAGATGTGCGGACTGCTACTTGATGCGGATTGTTGTTCGGTGCAAAGACTTGGCGAGGCAGCGAGCATTGGCCACAAGATGATGGCCAACGCACTGCCAAGAATGGAGCGGCTGCAAGGCATAATTGTGTGCTGCTGCTCCACTCGAATTGCTTGGTGTCACAGCAGACTTTGGTCAAGAGATGATGGCCAAGTGCTGCTGAGAAGAGGGCTGTTGCAGTGTGCAAAAGATGGCTTTGGGCAGAAGCATGTTGCTGTTGCAAATGATGCCGAGGCGCTCATGTGCACACGCAAAAGCGGAGCGGAGTGCGGAGAACACTGCTCAAACTTGCTGCAGACTGGGCGGACAGCAAAATTGCTTGAAGAATCTGTCAAGCCACTGCCCCAAAACCAAGAAGATTTGAAGTGCCAAGGTATTAAAGGTTCTTGTTGCTGTGACTCAATCGAAGTTGCGTGGCGTGCAGCGCGTGACAAGCCGAGTGTTTGGCAACACTTGGGCAGACTTGAGGAGACTCCAAACTGGTGCATTCGGAGGAGTTGAAGACAAGACACAACCTACATCCAGTGTGGGCAGTAGGTAGACATTTTGGACAGTAAGTGAATGTAAGAATGTCCTTGTAAAATGTAAACTATGTTGTCTTGTGTGTGGGCTACTGTTTAGCCATTGTACTCAAGTCTAAACCTCTATGTTGGAGGGCTGATTTTTGTATTTTGCCTAAGGGCACTGTACTGGTTGTATCTTGTATGTTTTGTAAACAAGGGACCAGTCCATGTACCTCGCACCAAGGTACGTTGCAGACTTGTTGGGAGGCAGCAGGGACGCTGAAGGACTCCTAAGTCTGAACATGACATCTTGGAGCGGTTTCAAGACGTCATGCCGGCGGAGCTACCGGTAAGATTTCCACCAAGGAGAAGATGGTGGCTGTTCATAGAAAAGTGACAAATCCAGAGTGTAAGCAGTGAATAACATGAGTTCGTGGGGAGGAAACGGACTTAGCACCTCATGATGGAGTACCCATGTGCGTGCAGGCATGGGCACCATGCGGAGCCAAAGATGGATGTTTGCGTATGCCATGGCGCAAGCATGGCACTGCAGAGTATTGGTGCAGGACATCGGAAATGCAGAATGCTTGGTGATGCAGCGGAGATGGGTCGCATCATGATGGACCATTTGCTACCAAGGCGATGCCAAAGTTTCCAATGTTCCTTGTTGCTGCAAATTGTCGCGTGGCGAGTAGCATATGACCAGCTGGGTGTTTGATGGCACTCAGACAGATCTGAAGCAAACCTGATGGAAGCGGGAGGAAGGGCAGGACAAGACTTCAAACCTAGGTGGTAGGTTGAGCAGTGATGTTGAAAACTGCTTTGTCTTGTATTTTCGGCCGTTGTTTGGCCACTGTTCAGGTCTGAACTTTGTATTAAAACCTGCACTGTGGCGAGGCTAATGTTGTTTGAACTCGCCTATGTAAATTCAGTGGTCAACTCTTGTGTGTTCTATAAGCAAGAGGAAGTCAAGTGAGGAACTTAGGTGCTAGGGTAAGAGCACAAGAAGTATACTTGACCAGTCGGGTGAAGGAGCGCAAACACTATGGATAGTGAGGCATATACTCGGCTGTGCGGTGAAGATTGGTGGAGGAAGAAAAAGCTTGATCAAAGCCATGAAGACCATTGAAGTGTCGGCTCTTGTAAGAGGATCCAACAGGAGCAAATCAAGTGAAGAATGCAAGCACCGTAGAGGAGTGTGGGGCATCTACTTGAACTGTTGAGTGGGGAACACAAGTGTTGGGAAGCACAAAGTGCATACTTAGCAGGTTGGCATTGAGATCAAGACCGTGTGACCATTGATCATCAAGTGGGGAGCCCAAATGTTGGAGCATGAGGGGTATACTTGGTGGCTGTCTTGTTGACAGTGATCTTCAAGTGGGGAGCACAAGCAATGGAGTGCAAAGTGTATACTTGGAGACTATGTTGTTTAAACTAACTCTTTTTTGTCCAGGAACTTGTATGTTGCAAAGTACAAGGAAGGGCTGCCCAAATGGTGAAGCTTGATGGGAGGAGCATCTTCGCTCTATCCCGACGAGGACGTCGGCTTCAATGGGTGGGGGAGGTTTGTTAGACCCCTAAATCCCGGGATGGACAAAATCAGCCCATGGCGTGGAGATGGCTGAACATGGACTGCCCAAGTGGTGTTCACACTTGGCAGAGGGCTTTGCGGCACAAGGTCAGCTCATGTGCTTGGAGGCATGAGCATGGCTTGGTGGACATCAGCGGGTGATGACTGATGCGGAGCATTAGCCTATGTGCTTGGAGGCATAGGCATGGGGCAGCAGCTGGCCTACTCATCATGAGGCATAGGTGCAGCGAGGACAACCCGAGTGCACAGCAAAGCAACAGCCCGTGTGCTTGGTGGCATGGGCATCATTCACGGCGCACTGTAGGAGGCCGGGTGCGCATCGGCGTGGGCAAGGCATGGCGGGCAGCAGTCTATGTGCGCGGAGGCATAGGCGCAAGCAAGACTTGGCATCGCCTGGATGCAGAGCAAAGCAAGTCCCGCACGGGGCGGGGCATTGCAAAGACGGACATTGCGGAGCGGTCACATTAGCGGATCTCGTGCTCCCTCGAACGTCGTTGCATATTTTGCCCTTCGTCTCGACCGGTTCTCGAGTTTCCGCGAGTGCTCTCGGATGCGGCAAACATTGTTGGTGCGCATGGGTTTTCAATCCTCGCGCCATGATCGGTTCGGACGAATTGTTCGGCCTCGACTAGTACGACTATCAGCCCCTCATGCCTTGTCACATTGCTGCGAAGCTCGTTGCGGTGGATGGGTGCTCGGCGGTGCGTGATGTCGCCGAGGACGTGCTACCTGGTTGATCCTGCCAGTAGTCATATGCTTGTCTCAAAGATTAAGCCATGCATGTGTAAGTATGAACTAATTCAGACTGTGAAACTGCGAATGGCTCATTAAATCAGTTATAGTTTGTTTGATGGTACGTGCTACTCGGATAACCGTAGTAATTCTAGAGCTAATACGTGCAACAAACCCCAACTTTCGGAAGGGATGCATTTATTAGATAAAAGGCCGACGCGGGCTTTGCCCGCCGTTCTGATGATTCATGATAACTCGATGGATCGCACGGCCCTCGCGCCGGCGATGCATCATTCAAATTTCTGCCCTATCAACTTTCGATGGTAGGATAGGGGCCTACTGTCACAGGGCTCAATTTGAGGATATGTTTTTCCGACTCAAATTGCCACCGTGCGGCGTTGAGAACCATGCACAATTCTCAACCAGCCTTTTCTCAATTACAAACAGAGGTTCGAGCAGCAAGATAACAACAAAGCAAAGCTGAAGGGAAACCGTTTACTTGTATTATAAAGTACTTACAAGTACGGGCAAAAACCCTTCAAAATGTCTCCAACAAAGATGACTCGCCCACCAGCCCGGGGCTTGTGCTTCCTGCCAAAGACTCTCAATCTCGCTCACAAGGATGTACAAGAGGATGAGGTTACAACACACACACACTTGCACTCTCAAGACCAGCCTGTCGAACAGGTCTGCTATCAACGGGATAGGGTACTTGTTCTTCACAGTGACCTTGTTCAGCCCTCGATAGTCCACGCACAAACGCAGTGAACCATCCTGCTTCTGCTGGAATAGAACTGGGGCTCCGAAAGGGGCCTTTGAGGGCTGGATCTTTCCAGATTCAAGCAAGTCATGGAGCTGGCTGCGCAACTCCATCAGTTCTTTGGGCGACATCCGGTAAGGGGCTTTGGCAGGGGGCACCGTTCCCAGATAAAGCTCTATTTTGTGGTCCACTGCCCTGTGCGGGGGCAGTCCCGGCGGCAACGCGTCGGGCATGACATCTACATATTCGCCCAGCAATTTTTGCACCGAGTCAGGAACTTGAGCAGCAGGTTCATCTCCTTGTTCCAGCTCGTAGATGGCTGCCAAGAAAGTAGGATGGCCCTTCTTCCATCCTTTGGCCAATTGCATGGCCGTCAGCTTCTCGTCATGGCTTCCTTTCAAAGACCTGCCATGAAATCCTTTTATAAAACAAGGATTGTTAGCATCAGATACAAAAATCCCAGCCAAATGGGGTACAACAATTGCACTGTTCTTTACAAAGAAGTTATTGCCAAGGATCATATCAAAATCATCTAAAGGTATGATCATGATATCTAGCAGCCCAGTCCATCCTCCAATCTGGACTTCAGCGTTCTTGGACACTCCAAGAATGGGTCTGCTTTCCGAGTTCACCGCCTTGATCAAGGTGGTGAGAGGTTGCATCTTCAAGTTGACAGATTGCACCATTCGATCGGACAGGAACGTAAGTGTGGCGCCAGTGTCCACCATTGCAGTGATGTCCTTCTGGTTCAGGGACACCTTCACATAAGTGAGGCCTCCATCTGCCTCATGCTTCGGTTTGGAACTGAGGGCGCCAAGGAGTTGAAGAGGAGCCACCTGTGGACTTCCTTCAGGTTCCGAGTCCTCCGATCGATTCACCAAGGCCGTCAGCCGTTCACGCTTGGGGCAGTCCCTTGCGCGATGAGGACCAGTGCAGATAAAGCACCCCGAGTTAGACTTCGGGTCCTTCTTGCTAGTCTCCGCCTCTTTGGCCCTTCGATTCCCTGGTTTAGGGAGCTTTCTACCGCCCTTGCCCGACTGCTTGTTGGGCGGTGGAAACTTGGCTTTGGCCTGCATCCTTGGACGAGCAGGACCATGATCACCCCAGCCGGTGTTCAGCTCCACCAGTGCGTCCGCACGGGCCATCGCCGACTGAAGGTCCTTCACACCTTGGCGACGCAATTCAAGTTGCGCCCAAGGCTGCAGTCCTCTCATAAAATTGAAAAGCTGATCTGCATCCGACATTTCAGTAATATCAAGTAAAAGAGAACTGAAATGTTTTACATACTCTCGAATAGAACCAGTATGGCGAAGCCGGCACAGTGCCTCCCGAGCCATCCAGGAGGTGTTGCATGGAAGGAATTGTTCCCGCAACTCCTTCTTCAAATCGTCCCAGCTTTCAATTGTTGAACGACCACCGGTTACAGCTTCGCGTTCCCGAGTTCTCCACCACAGCTTGGCATCACCGGCCAAGTGCATGGTGACAAAGGCGACTTGATCGCACTTGGGGACATGGGCAGTAGCAAAGTATTGTTCAACGTCCCACAGGAAGTTCTCCAGCTCTTTAGAACTTCGGGTGCCGTTGAAGGGTTGTGGTTCCGGCACCTTCAATCTGGACTTGGAGGCTTCAGCGCGTTCAGCGCGCTCGGTACTGGTAACAGCTTGCTGGACCACCGCAAGTTGCATGCGCAGATTCGCCACATCTGCCACGATCAGGTTGAGCATTTCGAACACAGTACCATCCGAGTCCTCCGGGGCATTGCCGAGCAATGCCTCGACAGCAGAGACGCGTTCCCTCAGAGCGTCCATCCGCAGCATCCACGTTCAGGGGCTACTTCTGCAGAATTCACTTCTGGACAGAACCGAACAGGAGCAAAACAAGAACTTGTGCCCACCGCAAGTTCAAGAGCAGCTGGCCTCCGTCTTGTGACAGAATTCAACCGTCGAGTAGAGTCGATTGCCACCACCGTTGGTACGAACCTGGGGCTCTGATACCACTTGTCACAGGGCTCAATTTGAGGATATGTTTTTCCGACTCAAATTGCCACCGTGCGGCGTTGAGAACCATGCACAATTCTCAACCAGCCTTTTCTCAATTACAAACAGAGGTTCGAGCAGCAAGATAACAAGAAAGCAAAGCTGAAGGGAAACCGTTTACTTGTATTATAAAGTACTTACATGTACGGGCAAAAACCCTTCAAAATGTCTCCAACAAAGATGACTCGCCCACCAGCCCGGGGCTTGTGCTTCCTGCCAAAGACTCTCAATCTCGCTCACAAGGATGTACAAGAGGATGAGGTTACAACACACACACACACTTGCACTCTCAAGACCAGCCAACCCTTTCACATACAACCCATAGCCCTTTTATAGGGTGAATCTCGAGTAGACCAAGCAATCTCAGCCCTTGGATGAAGGAACATCATGCTGGGGCAGTTAGAACTGCTAAGTTACTGCTGGGTCGGTTAGAACTGCTTGAGTTACTGCCGAGTAACTGCCGCAACTGCTGTTGGGTCCGGACTTGAGCTTGATCAGGGCTTGGGCTCGGCCAAGCCACCTGGTCGCTCACTGCAGCAAGCAGTTGAGCTGGGCGCTTGCAGCCCATGCAGCGCCCGCACTTGCCGAGTGCAGCGCTCGCACATGCCGAGTGCAGCGCTCGCCCAGCGCGGTGCGCACACCCGCGCTCTCCGCAATGTCCGTCATGAGCAGCCATGCATCTGCTCCCGCCCGTGCCTTGGCGCGCACGGGAAAATCTCTCGCCACGGCTGGTGTTGCGCGCGCCCGCGCCCCGCCATGGTCCATGTTGCGCACTGCCCCGCGCCATTGCGCACGCGGGACTCCGCTGCTCCGCAACATCTAGAATTGCCCCGCCCGTGGCGGGACTTTTTCTCGCCACGCCCCGTCCCGGGCGGGCCAAGCCTTGCTCCGCACTTGGCGATGCCGAATCTGTCCTGCCTATGCCTTTGCGCACATAGACAGCTGTCCGCCGAGTCTTGCCCACGCCCGTGCGCACGCTGTTTGCCCATGCGCCGTGAGCAGTGCCCAAGTCATTGTGCACTTGAGCAACTTATGATCTGCAAAGCCACAAAACTTAATACAATACCTCTGAAATGGAACGCCCATGGCCTGTCCGTGCCCGAGGTGCGACACTTAGGCCATCCATGAGCTTAGGGGTCTAACAAACCACCCCCACCAGTTGAAGCCGGCGTCCTCGTCGGAATAGAGCTCAAGTATTGCTGGATTTTGTCTTCATACTGCCATAAGACACTGTCTTTCTCCCAACTTGCTTCACTGGTTGGCAGACCCTTCCATTGGACTAAGTACTCAGTCCTCCGGTTCATCTTGCTGTAGCCCAAGACCCGGTGCTCGAGTACCTTGTCAACCTCTTTGTCCAACTCCTTAGTGACATTGAGGGGTGCGCGTTTGACCTTGTTACGCTCACTGTTAGCTGCATCTTCATGGAAAGGCTTCAAGTAGCTAACATGGAATGTAGGATGAATCTTCATCCGCTCGGGTAGTGCCAAACGGTAGGCGACAGCTCCTACTCGTTTCACTACCTCGAATGGACCATCATAGCGTTGGATCAGTCCCTTGTGCCATCGCTTACTGGTTACCTTCTTCCAAATCTGTGGAGTAAGTTTCAGCATCACTTTGTCTCCAACTTGGAATTCAAGCGGCCTCCTTCCTTGGTCAGCATACTTCTTCATACGCCGAACCGCTTTAGCAAGACTGTCCCTTGCTTCTTCAATCATCTCCTGCTTGCTTATGGCATATCTATAGGAAGCAGGACATGGGCCTTCATTTTTCTGCAGAGCTACCTCACTGGGAGTGAGCGGCTGATAGCCTAAGGCCAATTCAAAGGGGCTGTAGCTGGTTGCTGAGGACCGGTGCAGATTGTAGCAAAACTGCGCCGAGTCTAAGAGTTCCAGCCAATTTCTTTGACTTGCTGTGCAGTAATGTCGCAAATACTCTTCAAGCAATTGATTGATTCTTTCCGTCTGCCCATCAGTTTGGGGATGATTGGCAGTGGAAAACTTGAGTTCGGTACCCAGCAGCTTGAAAAGATGCACCCAGAAGCGACCAGTGAAACGACCATCTCTGTCGCTCACAATATCGGTGGGTAAGCCGAAAAACTTCACTACATGCTTGAAGAAATCTTCCGCAGCTCGCTCTGCAGTGCCAGCTTTTGCAAAGGGGCTGAAGATGGCGTATTTGGAGAACCTGTCCACCACCACCATCACAGCATCGAATCCCTTCACTTCTGGAAATCCGGTGATGAAGTCCATGGACAGGGACATCCATGGCTTCGTGGGGGTCGGCAGGGGTTGCAGCAGCCCCGCCTGGGCGCGCCGTTCGACCTTGTCCATTTGACAAGTCAGGCAGGTCCGAACGTAGAGCTCAACGTCCACCTCCATTTTTGGCCAGTAATAGGTGCGCGCCATCAACGCCATAGTGCGTTCAACTCCCGGATGACCAGCCCACTGCGCATCATGGCACTCGCGCAGCAGTCGGATTCGCAGCCCTCCTCCGTTGGGCACATAAACTCGGATTCCTCTTGCATATAACAGTTCATCTTGCAGAAAGTATCTGCGAACTTCACCGTCCCGAACTTGCTGCACCAGCTTCTGGTAAGTTGGGTCGAGTGCAGCCTGGGTCTTCAAGTCCTCCATGAAATCAGACTCGAAGCTTGTCACAGCCGCCACCAAGTCGACTGCCTTCCGACTAAGAGCATCAGCGACCTGGTTGTGTCGCCCAGGCCTATGCTCCCAGTGGAAGTCATATTCTGCCAAGTATTCTTGCCACCGAGCCTGCCTTGGAGTCAGCTTCTTCTGGGTTTGAAAGAAAGTGTTTGCCACATTATCTGTTTTCACCAAGAAGGTAGTGCCCAGGAGATAGACTCTCCACATTCGAAGGCAGTGCAGCACCGCCAACATCTCTCGCTCATGCGCTGAATAGCGCTATTCTGCAGGCTTGAGTTTCCAACTCTCGAATGCAACTGGGTGCCCGTCTTGAACAAGCACTCCACCGACAGCCCTGTCGGATGCATCGGTGTGCACCTCGAAGGTCTTGTTGAAGTCTGGGAGCTTCAACACAGGTTCTGAAGTTATCTGTGTCTTCAACCTTTCAAAGGCCTCTTGGCAAGCAGGATTCCATTCCCATGAATGATCCTTCCGCAACAAATCAGTGAGAGGGGCTACTCCCTGCGAGTACCCTTTGATGAACTTTCGGTAATAATTGGACAAGCCCAGGAAGCTTCTGAGCTCTCCGACATTGCTTGGAACAGGACAATCTCTGATGGCTTCCACTTTTCTTGGATCCATTCTAACCTTCCCGTATCCCACCACGTGACCAAGGAACTTGATCTCCGGAGTACAAAACACACACTTGTCCCTCTTTACATAGAGTTGATGCTCCCTTAGACGTCTAAACACTGCGTCTAGGTGCATCAAATGTTCATCCAAAGACCGACTATAGACTACAATGTCATCTAAGTACACCACAACATAACAATCCAGCATATCATAGAAGACATTGTTCATAAGATTACAAAAAGTAGCCGGGGCATTTGTAAGTCCAAACGGCATCACAAGAAACTCAAATGCACCATATCTAGTCACCATAGTGGTCTTTTGCTCGTCACCAGCGGCTATGCGCACCTGCCAATATCCAGATCGCAGGTCGAGCTTTGTAAAGAAGACTGCTCCGCTCAGCCTGTCGAACAGGTCTGCTATCAACGGGATAGGGTACTTGTTCTTCACAGTGACCTTGTTCAGCCCTCGATAGTCCACGCACAAACGCAGTGAACCATCCTGCTTCTGCTGGAATAGAACTGGGGCTCCGAAAGGGGCCTTTGAGGGCTGGATCTTTCCAGATTCAAGCAAGTCATGGAGCTGGCTGCGCAACTCCATCAGTTCTTTGGGCGACATCCGGTAAGGGGCTTTGGCAGGGGGCACCGTTCCCGGATAAAGCTCTATTTTGTGGTCCACTGCCCTGTGCGGGGGCAGTCCCGGCGGCAATGCGTCGGGCATGACATCTACATATTCGCCCAGCAATTTTTGCACCGAGTCAGGAACTTGAGCAGCAGGTTCATCTCCTTGTTCCAGCTCGTAGATGGCTGCCAAGAAAGTAGGATGGCCCTTCTTCCATCCTTTGGCCAATTGCATGGCCGTCAGCTTCTCGTCATGGCTTCCTTTCAAAGACCTGCCATGAAATCCTTTTATAAAACAAGGATTGTTAGCATCAGATACAAAAATCCCAGCCAAATGGGGTACAACAATTGCACTGTTCTTTACAAAGAAGTTATTGCCAAGGATCATATCAAAATCATCTAAAGGTATGATCATGATATCTAGCAGCCCAGTCCATCCTCCAATCTGGACTTCAGCGTTCTTGGACACTCCAAGAATGGGTCTGCTTTCCGAGTTCACCGCCTTGATCAAGGTGGTGAGAGGTTGCATCTTCAAGTTGACAGATTGCACCATTCGATCGGACAGGAACGTATGTGTGGCGCCAGTGTCCACCATTGCAGTGATGTCCTTCTGGTTCAGGGACACCTTCACATAAGTGAGGCCTCCTTCTGCCTCATGCTTCGGTTTGGAACTGAGGGCGCCAAGGAGTTGAAGAGGAGCCACCTGTGGACTTCCTTCAGGTTCCGAGTCCTCCGATCGATTCACCAAGGCCGTCAGCCGTTCACGCTTGGGGCAGTCCCTTCCGCGATGAGGACCAGTGCAGATAAAGCACCCCGAGTTAGACTTCGGGTCCTTCTTGCTAGTCTCCGCCTCTTTGGCCCTTCGATTCCCTGGTTTAGGGAGCTTTCTACCGCCCTTGCCTGACTGCTTGTTGGGCGGTGGAAACTTTGCTTTGGCCTGCATCCTTGGACGAGCAGGACCATGATCACCCCAGCCGGTGTTCAGCTCCACCAGTGCGTCCGCACGGGCCATCGCCGACTGAAGGTCCTTCACACCTTAGCGACGCAATTCAAGTTGCGCCCAAGGCTGCAGTCCTCTCATAAAATTGAAAAGCTGATCTGCATCCGACATTTCAGTAATATCAAGTAAAAGAGAACTGAAATGTTTTACATACTCTCGAATAGAACCAGTATGGCGAAGCCGGCACAGTGCCTCCCGAGCCATCCAGGAGGTGTTGCATGGAAGGAATTGTTCCCGCAACTCCTTCTTCAAATCGTCCCAGCTTTCAATTGTTGAACGACCACCGGTTACAGCTTCGCGTTCCCGAGTTCTCCACCACAGCTTGGCATCACCGGCCAAGTGCATGGTGACAAAGGCGACTTGATCGCACTTGGGGACATGGGCAGTAGCAAAGTATTGTTCAACGTCCCACAGGAAGTTCTCCAGCTCTTTAGAACTTCGGGTGCCGTTGAAGGGTTGTGGTTCCGGCACCTTCAATCTGGACTTGGAGACTTCAACGCATTCAGCGTGCTCGGTACTGGTAACAGCTTGCTGGACCACCGCAAGTTGCATGCGCAGATTCGCCACATCTGCCACGATCAGGTTGAGCATTTCGAACACAGTACCATCCGAGTCCTCCGGGGCATTGCCGAGCAATGCCTCGACAGCAGAGACGCGTTCCCTCAGAGCGTCCATCCGCAGCATCCACGTTCAGGGGCTACTTCTGCAGAATTCACTTCTGGACAGAACCGAACAGGAGCAAAACAAGAACTTGTGCCCACCGCAAGTTCAAGAGCAGCTGGCCTCCGTCTTGTGACAGAATTCAACCGTCGAGTAGAGTCGATTGCCACCACCGTTGGTACGAACCTGGGGCTCTGATACCACTTGTCACAGGGCTCAATTTGAGGATATGTTTTTCCGACTCAAATTGCCACCGTGCGGCGTTGAGAACCATGCACAATTCTCAACCAGCCTTTTCTCAATTACAAACAGAGGTTCGAGCAGCAAGATAACAAGAAAGCAAAGCTGAAGGGAAACTGTTTACTTGTATTATAAAGTACTTACAAGTACGGGCAAAAACCCTTCAAAATGTCTCCAACAAAGATGACTCGCCCACCAGCCCGGGGCTTGTGCTTCCTGCCAAAGACTCTCAATCTCGCTCACAAGGATGTACAAGAGGATGAGGTTACAACACACACACACTTGCACTCTCAAGACCAGCCAACCCTTTCACATACAACCCATAGCCCTTTTATAGGGTGAATCTCGAGTAGACCAAGCAATCTCAGCCCTTGGATGAAGGAACATCATGCTGGGGCAGTTAGAACTGCTAAGTTACTGCTGGGTCGGTTAGAACTGCTTGAGTTACTGCCGAGTAACTACCGCAACTGCTGTTGGGTCCGGACTTGAGCTTGATCAGGGCTTGGGCTCGGCCAAGCCACCTGGTCGCTCACTGCAGCAAGCAGTTGAGCTGGGCGCTTGCAGCCCATGCAGCGCCCGCACTTGCCGAGTGCAGCGCTCGCACATGCCGAGTGCAGCGCTCGCCCAGCGCGGTGTGCACACCCGCGCTCTCCACAATGTCCGTCATGAGCAGCCATGCATCTGCTCCCGCCCGTGCCTTGGCGCGCACGGGAAAATCTCTCGCCACGGCTGGTGTTGCGCGTGCCCGCGCCCCGCCATGGTCCATGTTGCGCACTGCCCCGTGCCATTGCGCACGCGGGACTCCGCTGCTCCGCAACATCTAGAATTGCCCCGCCCGTGGCGGGACTTTTTCTCGCCACGCCCCGTCCCGGGCGGGCCAAGCCTTGCTCCGCACTTGGCGATGCCGAATCTGTCCTGCCTATGCCTTTGCGCACATAGACAGCTGTCCGCCGAGTCTTGCCCACGCCCGTGCGCACGCTGTTTGCCCATGCGCCGTGAGCAGTGCCCAAGTCAATGTGCACTTGAGCAACTTATGATCTGCAAAGCCACAAAACTTAATACAATACCTCTGAAATGGAACGCCCATGGCCTGTCCGTGCCCGAGGTGCGACACTTAGGCCATCCATGAGCTTAGCGGTCAATTTGAGGATATGTTTTTTCGACTCAAATTGCCACCGTGCGGCGTTGAGAACCATGCACAATTCTCAACCAGCCTTTTCTCAATTACAAACAGAGGTTCGAGCAGCAAGATAACAAGAAAGCAAAGCTGAAGGGAAACCGTTTACTTGTATTATAAAGTACTTACAAGTACGGGCAAAAACCCTTCAAAATGTCTCCAACAAAGATGACTCGCCCACCAGCCCGGGGCTTGTGCTTCCTGCCAAAGACTCTCAATCTCGCTCACAAGGATGTACAAGAGGATGAGGTTACAACACACACACACTTGCACTCTCAAGACCAGCCAACCCTTTCACATACAACCCATAGCCCTTTTATAGGGTGAATCTCGAGTAGACCAAGCAATCTCAGCCCTTGGATGAAGGAACATCATGCTGGGGCAGTTAGAACTGCTAAGTTACTGCTGGGTCGGTTAGAACTGCTTGAGTTACTGCCGAGTAACTGCCGCAACTGCTGTTGGGTCCGGACTTGAGCTTGATCAGGGCTTGGGCTCGGCCAAGCCACCTGGTCGCTCACTGCAGCAAGCAGTTGAGCTGGGCGCTTGCAGCCCATGCAGCGCCCGCACTTGCCGAGTGCAGCGCTCGCACATGCCGAGTGCAGCGCTCGCCCAGCGCGGTGCGCACACCCGCGCTCTCCGCAATGTCCGTCATGAGCAGCCATGCATCTGCTCCCGCCCGTGCCTTGGCGCGCACGGGAAAATCTCTCGCCACGGCTGGTGTTGCGCGCGCCCGCGCCCCGCCATGGTCCATGTTGCGCACTGCCCCGCGCCATTGCGCACGCGGGACTCCGCTGCTCCGCAACATCTAGAATTGCCCCGCCCGTGGCGGGACTTTTTCTCGCCACGCCCCGTCCCGGGCGGGCCAAGCCTTGCTCCGCACTTGGCGATGCCGAATCTGTCCTGCCTATGCCTTTGCGCACATAGACAGCTGTCCGCCGAGTCTTGCCCACGCCCGTGCGCACGCTGTTTGCCCATGCGCCGTGAGCAGTGCCCAAGTCAATGTGCACTTGAGCAACTTATGATCTGCAAAGCCACAAAACTTAATACAATACCTCTGAAATGGAACGCCCATGGCCTGTCCGTGCCCGAGGTGCGACACTTAGGCCATCCATGAGCTTAGGGGTCTAACAAACCACCCCCACCAGTTGAAGCCGGCGTCCTCGTCGGAATAGAGCTCAAGTATTGCTGGATTTTGTTTTCATACTGCCATAAGACACTGTCTTTCTCCCAACTTGCTTCACTGGTTGGCAGACCCTTCCATTGGACTAAGTACTCAGTCCTCCGGTTCATCTTGCTGTAGCCCAAGACCCGGTGCTCGAGTACCTTGTCAACCTCTTTGTCCAACTCCTTAGTGACATTGAGGGGTGCGCGTTTGACCTTGTTACGCTCACTGTTAGCTGCATCTTCATGGAAAGGCTTCAAGTAGCTAACATGGAATGTAGGATGAATCTTCATCCGCTCGGGTAGTGCCAAACGGTAGGCGACAGCTCCTACTCGTTTCACTACCTCGAATGGACCATCATAGCGTTGGATCAGTCCCTTGTGCCATCGCTTACTGGTTACCTTCTTCCAAATCTGTGGAGTAAGTTTCAGCATCACTTTGTCTCCAACTTGGAATTCAAGCGGCCTCCTTCCTTGGTCAGCATACTTCTTCATACGCCGAACCGCTTTAGCAAGACTGTCCCTTGCTTCTTCAATCATCTCCTGCTTGCTTATGGCATATCTATAGGCAGCAGGACATGGGCCTTCATTTTTCTGCAGAGCTACCTCACTGGGAGTGAGCGGCTGATAGCCTAAGGCCAATTCAAAGGGGCTGTAGCTGGTTGCTGAGGACCGGTGCAGATTGTAGCAAAACTGCGCCGAGTCTAAGAGTTCCAGCCAATTTCTTTGACTTGCTGTGCAGTAATGTCGCAAGTACTCTTCAAGCAATTGATTGATTCTTTCTGTCTGCCCATCAGTTTGGGGATGATTGGCAGTGGAAAACTTGAGTTCGGTACCCAGCAGCTTGAAAAGATGCACCCAGAAGCGACCAGTGAAACGACCATCTCTGTCGCTCACAATATCGGTGGGTAAGCCGAACAACTTCACTACATGCTTGAAGAAATCTTCCGCAGCTCGCTCTGCAGTGCCAGCTTTTGCAAAGGGGCTGAAGATGGCGTATTTAGAAAACCTGTCCACCACCACCATCACAGCATCGAATCCCTTCACTTCTGGAAATCCGGTGATGAAGTCCATGGACAGGGACATCCATGGCTTCGTGGGGGTCGGCAGGGGTTGCAGCAGCCCCGCCTGGGCGCGCCGTTCGACCTTGTCCATTTGACAAGTCAGGCAGGTCCGAACGTAGAGCTCAACGTCCACCTCCATTTTTGGCCAGTAATAGGTGCGCGCCATCAACGCCATAGTGCGTTCAACTCCCGGATGACCAGCCCACTGCGCATCATGGCACTCGCGCAGCAGTCGGGTTCGCAGCCCTCCTCCATTGGGCACATAAACCCGGATCCCTCTTGCATATAACAGTTCATCTTGCAGAAAGTATCTGCGAACTTCACCGTCCCGAACTTGCTGCACCAGCTTCTGGTAAGTTGGGTCGAGTGCAGCCTGGGTCTTCAAGTCCTCCATGAAATCAGACTCGAAGCTTGTCACAGCCGCCACCAAGTCGACTGCCTTCCGACTAAGAGCATCAGCGACCTGGTTGTGTCGCCCAGGCCTATGCTCCCAGTGGAAGTCATATTCTGCCAAGTATTCTTGCCACCGAGCCTGCCTTGGAGTCAGCTTCTTCTGGGTTTGAAAGAAAGTGTTTGCCACATTATCTGTTTTCACCAAGAAGGTAGTGCCCAGGAGATAGACTCTCCACATTCGAAGGCAGTGCAGCACCGCCAACATCTCTCGCTCATGCGCTGAATAGCGCTGTTCTGCAGGCTTGAGTTTCCAACTCTCGAATGCAACTGGGTGCCCGTCTTGAACAAGCACTCCACCGACAGCTCTGTCGGATGCATCGGTGTGCACCTCGAAGGTCTTGTTGAAGTCTGGGAGCTTCAACACAGGTTCTGAAGTTATCTGTGTCTTCAACCTTTCAAAGGCCTCTTGGCAAGCAGGATTCCATTCCCATGAATGATCCTTCCGCAACAAATCAGTGAGAGGGGCTACTCCCTGCGAGTACCCTTTGATGAACTTTCGGTAATAATTGGACAAGCCCAGGAAGCTTCTGAGCTCTCCGACATTGCTTGGAACAGGCCAATCTCTGATGGCTTCCACTTTTCTTGGATCCATTCTAACCTTCCCGTATCCCACCACGTGACCAAGGAACTTGATCTCCGGAGTACAAAACACACACTTGTCCCTCTTTACATAGAGTTGATGCTCCCTTAGACGTCTAAACACTGCGTCTAGGTGCATCAAATGTTCATCCAAAGACCGACTATAGACTACAATGTCATCTAAGTACACCACAACATAACAATCCAGCATATCATAGAAGACATTGTTCATAAGATTACAAAAAGTAGCCGGGGCATTTGTAAGTCCAAACGGCATCACAAGAAACTCAAATGCACCATATCTAGTCACCATAGTGGTCTTTTGCTCGTCACCAGCGGCTATGCGCACCTGCCAATATCCAGATCGCAGGTCGAGCTTTGTAAAGAAGACTGCTCCGCTCAGCCTGTCGAACAGGTCTGCTATCAACGGGATAGGGTACTTGTTCTTCACAGTGACCTTGTTCAGCCCTCGATAGTCCACGCACAAACGCAGTGAACCATCCTGCTTCTGCTGGAATAGAACTGGGGCTCCGAAAGGGGCCTTTGAGGGCTGGATCTTTCCAGATTCAAGCAAGTCATGGAGCTGGCTGCGCAACTCCATCAGTTCTTTGGGCGACATCCGGTAAGGGGCTTTGGCAGGGGGCACCGTTCCCGGATAAAGCTCTATTTTGTGGTCCACTGCCCTGTGCGGGGGCAGTCCCGGCGGCAACGCGTCGGGCATGACATCTACATATTCGCCCAGCAATTTTTGCACCGAGTCAGGAACTTGAGCAGCAGGTTCATCTCCTTGTTCCAGCTCGTAGATGGCTGCCAAGAAAGTAGGATGGCCCTTCTTCCATCCTTTGGCCAATTGCATGGCCGTCAGCTTCTCGTCATGGCTTCCTTTCAAAGACCTGCCACGAAATCCTTTTATAAAACAAGGATTGTTAGCATCAGATACAAAAATCCCAGCCAAATGGGGTACAACAATTGCACTGTTCTTTACAAAGAAGTTATTGCCAAGGATCATATCAAAATCATCTAAAGGTATGATCATGATATCTAGCAGCCCAGTCCATCCTCCAATCTGGACTTCAGCGTTCTTGGACACTCCAAGAATGGGTCTGCTTTCCGAGTTCACCGCCTTGATCAAGGTGGTGAGAGGTTGCATCTTCAAGTTGACAGATTGCACCATTCGATCGGACAGGAACGTATGTGTGGCGCCAGTGTCCACCATTGCAGTGATGTCCTTCTGGTTCAGGGACACCTTCACATAAGTGAGGCCTCCATCTGCCTCATGCTTCGGTTTGGAACTGAGGGCGCCAAGGAGTTGAAGAGGAGCCACCTGTGGACTTCCTTCAGGTTCCGAGTCCTCCGATCGATTCACCAAGGCCGTCAGCCGTTCACGCTTGGGGCAGTCCCTTGCGCGATGAGGACCAGTGCAGATAAAGCACCCCGAGTTAGACTTCGGGTCCTTCTTGCTAGTCTCCGCCTCTTTGGCCCTTCGATTCCCTGGTTTAGGGAGCTTTCTACCGCCCTTGCCCGACTGCTTGTTGGGCGGTGGAAACTTGGCTTTGGCCTGCATCCTTGGACGAGCAGGACCATGATCACCCCAGCCGGTGTTCAGCTCCACCAGTGCGTCCGCACGGGCCATCGCCGACTGAAGGTCCTTCACACCTTGGCGACGCAATTCAAGTTGCGCCCAAGGCTGCAGTCCTCTCATAAAATTGAAAAGCTGATCTGCATCCGACATTTCAGTAATATCAAGTAAAAGAGAACTGAAATGTTTTACATACTCTCGAATAGAACCAGTATGGCGAAGCCGGCACAGTGCCTCCCGAGCCATCCAGGAGGTGTTGCATGGAAGGAATTGTTCCCGCAACTCCTTCTTCAAATCGTCCCAGCTTTCAATTGTTGAACGACCACCGGTTACAGCTTCGCGTTCCCGAGTTCTCCACCACAGCTTGGCATCACCGGCCAAGTGCATGGTGACAAAGGCGACTTGATCGCACTTGGGGACATGGGCAGTAGCAAAGTATTGTTCAACGTCCCACAGGAAGTTCTCCAGCTCTTTAGAACTTCGGGTGCCGTTGAAGGGTTGTGGTTCCGGCACCTTCAATCTGGACTTGGAGGCTTCAGCGCGTTCAGCGCGCTCGGTACTGGTAACAGCTTGCTGGACCACCGCAAGTTGCATGCGCAGATTCGCCACATCTGCCACGATCAGGTTGAGCATTTCGAACACAGTACCATCCGAGTCCTCCGGGGCATTGCCGAGCAATGCCTCGACAGCAGAGACGCGTTCCCTCAGAGCGTCCATCCGCAGCATCCACGTTCAGGGGCTACTTCTGCAGAATTCACTTCTGGACAGAACCGAACAGGAGCAAAACAAGAACTTGTGCCCACCGCAAGTTCAAGAGCAGCTGGCCTCCGTCTTGTGACAGAATTCAACCGTCGAGTAGAGTCGATTGCCACCACCGTTGGTACGAACCTGGGGCTCTGATACCACTTGTCACAGGGCTCAATTTGAGGATATGTTTTTCCGACTCAAATTGCCACCGTGCGGCGTTGAGAACCATGCACAATTCTCAACCAGCCTTTTCTCAATTACAAACAGAGGTTCGAGCAGCAAGATAACAAGAAAGCAAAGTTGAAGGGAAACCGTTTACTTGTATTATAAAGTACTTACAAGTACGGGCAAAAACCCTTCAAAATGTCTCCAACAAAGATGACTCGCCCACCAGCCCGGGGCTTGTGCTTCCTGCCAAAGACTCTCAATCTCGCTCACAAGGATGTACAAGAGGATGAGGTTACAACACACACACACTTGCACTCTCAAGACCAGCCAACCCTTTCACATACAACCCATAGCCCTTTTATAGGGTGAATCTCGAGTAGACCAAGCAATCTCAGCCCTTGGATGAAGGAACATCATGCTGGGGCAGTTAGAACTGCTAAGTTACTGCTGGGTCGGTTAGAACTGCTTGAGTTACTGCCGAGTAACTGCCGCAACTGCTGTTGGGTCCGGACTTGAGCTTGATCAGGGCTTGGGCTCGGCCAAGCCACCTGGTCGCTCACTGCAGCAAGCAGTTGAGCTGGGCGCTTGCAGCCCATGCAGCGCCCGCACTTGCCGAGTGCAGCGCTCGCACATGCCGAGTGCAGCGCTCGCCCAGCGCGGTGCGCACACCCGCGCTCTCCGCAATGTCCATCATGAGCAGCCATGCATCTGCTCCCGCCCGTGCCTTGGCGCGCACGGGAAAATCTCTCGCCACGGCTGGTGTTGCGCGCGCCCGCGCCCCGCCATGGTCCATGTTGCGCACTGCCCCGCGCCATTGCGCACGCGGGACTCCGCTGCTCCGCAACATCTAGAATTGCCCCGCCCGTGGCGGGACTTTTTCTCACCACGCCCCGTCCCGGGCGGGCCAAGCCTTGCTCCGCACTTGGCGATGCCGAATCTGTCCTGCCTATGCCTTTGCGCACATAGACAGCTGTCCGCCGAGTCTTGCCCACGCCCGTGCGCACGCTGTTTGCCCATGCGCCGTGAGCAGTGCCCAAGTCAATGTGCACTTGAGCAACTTATGATCTGCAAAGCCACAAAACTTAATACAATACCTCTGAAATGGAACGCCCATGGCCTGTCCTTGCCCGAGGTGCGACACTTAGGCCATCCATGAGCTTAGGGGTCTAACAAACCACCCCCACCAGTTGAAGCCGGCGTCCTCGTCGGAATAGAGCTCAAGTATTGCTGGATTTTGTCTTCATACTGCCATAAGACACTGTCTTTCTCCCAACTTGCTTCACTGGTTGGCAGACCCTTCCATTGGACTAAGTACTCAGTCCTCCGGTTCATCTTGCTGTAGCCCAAGACCCGGTGCTCGAGTACCTTGTCAACCTCTTTGTCCAACTCCTTAGTGACATTGAGGGGTGCGCGTTTGACCTTGTTACGCTCACTGTTAGCTGCATCTTCATGGAAAGGCTTCAAGTAGCTAACATGGAATGTAGGATGAATCTTCATCCGCTCGGGTAGTGCCAAACGGTAGGCGACAGCTCCTACTCATTTCACTACCTCGAATGGACCATCATAGCGTTGGATCAGTCCCTTGTGCCATCGCTTACTGGTTACCTTCTTCCAAATCTGTGGAGTAAGTTTCAGCATCACTTTGTCTCCAACTTGGAATTCAAGCGGCCTCCTTCCTTGGTCAGCATACTTCTTCATACGCCGAACCGCTTTAGCAAGACTGTCCCTTGCTTCTTCAATCATCTCCTGCTTGCTTATGGCATATCTATAGGCAGCAGGACATGGGCCTTCATTTTTCTGCAGAGCTACCTCACTGGGAGTGAGCGGCTGATAGCCTAAGGCCAATTCAAAGGGGCTGTAGCTGGTTGCTGAGGACCGGTGCAGATTGTAGCAAAACTGCGCCGAGTCTAAGAGTTCCAGCCAATTTCTTTGACTTGCTGTGCAGTAATGTCGCAAGTACTCTTCAAGCAATTGATTGATTCTTTCCGTCTGCCCATCAGTTTGGGGATGATTGGCAGTGGAAAACTTGAGTTCGGTACCCAGCAGCTTGAAAAGATGCACCCAGAAGCGACCAGTGAAACGACCATCTCTGTCGCTCACAATATCGGTGGGTAAGCCGAAAAACTTCACTACATGCTTGAAGAAATCTTCCGCAGCTCGCTCTGCAGTGCCAGCTTTTGCAAAGGGGCTGAAGATGGCGTATTTGGAGAACCTGTGCACCACCACCATCACAGCATCGAATCCCTTCACTTCTGGAAATCCGGTGATGAAGTCCATGGACAGGGACATCCATGGCTTCGTGGGGGTCGGCAGGGGTTGCAGCAGCCCCGCCTGGGCGCGCCGTTCGACCTTGTCCATTTGACAAGTCAGGCAGGTCCGAACGTAGAGCTCAACGTCCGCCTCCATCTTTGGCCAGTAATAGGTGCGCGCCATCAACGCCATAGTGCGTTCAACTCCCGGATGACCAGCCCACTGCGCATCATGGCACTCGCGCAGCAGTCGGGTTCGCAGCCCTCCTCCGTTGGGCACATAAACCCGGATTCCTCTTGCATATAATAGTTCATCTTGCAGAAAGTATCTGCGAACTTCACCGTCCCGAACTTGCTGCACCAGCTTCTGGTAAGTTGGGTCGAGTGCAGCCTGGGTCTTCAAGTCCTCCATGAAATCAGACTCGAAGCTTGTCACAGCCGCCACCAAGTCGACTGCCTTCCGACTAAGAGCATCAGCGACCTCGTTGTGTCGCCCAGGCCTATGCTCCCAGTGGAAGTCATATTCTGCCAAGTATTCTTGCCACCGAGCCTGCCTTGGAGTCAGCTTCTTCTGGGTTTGAAAGAAAGTGTTTGCCACATTATCTGTTTTCACCAAGAAGGTAGTGCCCAGGAGATAGACTCTCCACATTCGAAGGCAGTGCAGCACCGCCAACATCTCTCGCTCATGCGCTGAATAGCGCTGTTCTGCAGGCTTGAGTTTCCAACTCTCGAATGCAACTGGGTGCCCGTCTTGAACAAGCACTCCACCGACAGCTCTGTCGGATGCATCGGTGTGCACCTCGAAGGTCTTGTTGAAGTCTGGGAGCTTCAACACAGGTTCTGAAGTTATCTGTGTCTTCAACCTTTCAAAGGCCTCTTGGCAAGCAGGATTCCATTCCCATGAATGATCCTTCCGCAACAAATCAGTGAGAGGGGCTACTCCCTGCGAGTACCCTTTGATGAACTTTCGGTAATAATTGGACAAGCCCAGGAAGCTTCTGAGCTCTCCGACATTGCTTGGAACAGGCCAATCTCTGATGGCTTCCACTTTTCTTGGATCCATTCTAACCTTCCCGTATCCCACCACGTGACCAAGGAACTTGATCTCCGGAGTACAAAACACACACTTGTCCCTCTTTACATAGAGTTGATGCTCCCTTAGACGTCTAAACACTGCGTCTAGGTGCATCAAATGTTCATCCAAAGACCGACTATAGACTACAATGTCATCTAAGTACACCACAACATAACAATCCAGCATATCATAGAAGACATTGTTCATAAGATTACAAAAAGTAGCCGGGGCATTTGTAAGTCCAAACGGCATCACAAGAAACTCAAATGCACCATATCTAGTCACCATAGTGGTCTTTTGCTCGTCACCAGCGGCTATGCGCACCTGCCAATATCCAGATCGCAGGTCGAGCTTTGTAAAGAAGACTGCTCCGCTCAGCCTGTCGAACAGGTCTGCTATCAACGGGATAGGGTACTTGTTCTTCACAGTGACCTTGTTCAGCCCTCGATAGTCCACGCACAAACGCAGTGAACCATCCTGCTTCTGCTGGAATAGAACTGGGGCTCCGAAAGGGGCCTTTGAGGGCTGGATCTTTCCAGATTCAAGCAAGTCATGGAGCTGGCTGCGCAACTCCATCAGTTCTTTGGGCGACATCCGGTAAGGGGCTTTGGCAGGGGGCACCGTTCCCGGATAAAGCTCTATTTTGTGGTCCACTGCCCTGTGCGGGGGCAGTCCCGGCGGCAACGCGTCGGGCATGACATCTACATATTCGCCCAGCAATTTTTGCACCGAGTCAGGAACTTGAGCAGCAGGTTCATCTCCTTGTTCCAGCTCGTAGATGGCTGCCAAGAAAGTAGGATGGCCCTTCTTCCATCCTTTGGCCAATTGCATGGCCGTCAGCTTCTCGTCATGGCTTCCTTTCAAAGACCTGCCATGAAATCCTTTTATAAAACAAGGATTGTTAGCATCAGATACAAAAATCCCAGCCAAATGGGGTACAACAATTGCACTGTTCTTTACAAAGAAGTTATTGCCAAGGATCATATCAAAATCATCTAAAGGTATGATCATGATATCTAGCAGCCCAGTCCATCCTCCAATCTGGACTTCAGCGTTCTTGGACACTCCAAGAATGGGTCTGCTTTCCGAGTTCACCGCCTTGATCAAGGTGGTGAGAGGTTGCATCTTCAAGTTGACAGATTGCACCATTCGATCGGACAGGAACGTATGTGTGGCGCCAGTGTCCACCATTGCAGTGATGTCCTTCTGGTTCAGGGACACCTTCACATAAGTGAGGCCTCCATCTGCCTCATGCTTCGGTTTGGAACTGAGGGCGCCAAGGAGTTGAAGAGGAGCCACCTGTGGACTTCCTTCAGGTTCCGAGTCCTCCGATCGATTCACCAAGGCCGTCAGCCGTTCACGCTTGGGGCAGTCCCTTGCGCGATGAGGACCAGTGCAGATAAAGCACCCCGAGTTAGACTTCGGGTCCTTCTTGCTAGTCTCCGCCTCTTTGGCCCTTCGATTCCCTGGTTTAGGGAGCTTTCTACCGCCCTTGCCCGACTGCATGTTGGGCGGTGGAAACTTGGCTTTGGCCTGCATCCTTGGACGAGCAGGACCATGATCACCCCAGCCGGTGTTCAGCTCCACCAGTGCGTCCGCACGGGCCATCGCCGACTGAAGGTCCATCACACCTTGGCGACGCAATTCAAGTTGCGCCCAAGGCTGCAGTCCTCTCATAAAATTGAAAAGCTGATCTGCATCCGACATTTCAGTAATATCAAGTAAAAGAGAACTGAAATGTTTTACATACTCTCGAATAGAACCAGTATGGCGAAGCCGGCACAGTGCCTCCCGAGCCATCCAGGAGGTGTTGCATGGAAGGAATTGTTCTCGCAACTCCTTCTTCAAATCGTCCCAGCTTTCAATTGTTGAACGACCACCGGTTACAGCTTCGCGTTCTCGAGTTCTCCACCACAGCTTGGCATCACCGGCCAAGTGCATGGTGACAAAGGCGACTTGATCGCACTTGGGGACATGGGCAGTAGCAAAGTATTGTTCAACGTCCCACAGGAAGTTCTCCAGCTCTTTAGAACTTCGGGTGCCGTTGAAGGGTTGTGGTTCCGGCACCTTCAATCTGGACTTGGAGGCTTCAGCGCGTTCAGCGCGCTCAGTACTGGTAACAGCTTGCTGGACCACCGCAAGTTGCATGCGCAGATTCGCCACATCTGCCACGATCAGGTTGAGCATTTCGAAAACAGTACCATCCGAGTCCTCCGGGGCATTGCCGAGCAATGCCTCGACAGCAGAGACGCGTTCCCTCAGAGCGTCCATCCGCAGCATCCACGTTCAGGGGCTACTTCTGCAGAATTCACTTCTGGACAGAACCGAACAGGAGCAAAACAAGAACTTGTGCCCACCGCAAGTTCAAGAGCAGCTGGCCTCCGTCTTGTGACAGAATTCAACCGTCGAGTAGAGTCGATTGCCACCACCGTTGGTACGAACCTGGGGCTCTGATACCACTTGTCACAGGGCTCAATTTGAGGATATGTTTTTCCGACTCAAATTGCCACCGCGCGGCGTTGAGAACCATGCACAATTCTCAACCAGCCTTTTCTCAATTACAAACAGAGGTTCGAGCAGCAAGATAACAATAAAGCAAAGCTGAAGGGAAACCGTTTACTTGTATTATAAAGTACTTACAAGTACGAGCAAAAACCCTTCAAAATGTCTCCAACAAAGATGACTCGCCCACCAGCCCGGGGCTTGTGCTTCCTGCCAAAGACTCTCAATCTCGCTCACAAGGATGTACAAGAGGATGAGGTTACAACACACACTTGTCCCTCTTTACATAGAGTTGATGCTCCCTTAGACGTCTAAACACTGCGTCTAGGTGCATCAAATGTTCATCCAAAGACCGACTATAGACTACAATGTCATCTAAGTACACCACAACATAACAATCCAGCATATCATAGAAGACATTGTTCATAAGATTACAAAAAGTAGCCGGGGCATTTGTAAGTCCAAACGGCATCACAAGAAACTCAAATGCACCATATCTAGTCACCATAGTGGTCTTTTGCTCGTCACCAGCGGCTATGCGCACCTGCCAATATCCAGATCGCAGGTCGAGCTTTGTAAAGAAGACTGCTCCGCTCAGCCTGTCGAACAGGTCTGCTATCAACGGGATAGGGTACTTGTTCTTCACAGTGACCTTGTTCAGCCCTCGATAGTCCACGCACAAACGCAGTGAACCATCCTGCTTCTGCTGGAATAGAACTGGGGCTCCGAAAGGGGCCTTTGAGGGCTGGATCTTTCCAGATTCAAGCAAGTCATGGAGCTGGCTGCGCAACTCCATCAGTTCTTTGGGCGACATCCGGTAAGGGGCTTTGGCAGGGGGCACCGTTCCCGGATAAAGCTCTATTTTGTGGTCCACTGCCCTGTGCGGGGGCAGTCCCGGCGGCAACGCGTCGGGCATGACATCTACATATTCACCCAGCAATTTTTGCACCGAGTCAGGAACTTGAGCAGCAGGTTCATCTCCTTGTTCCAGCTCGTAGATGGCTGCCAAGAAAGTAGGATGGCCCTTCTTCCATCCTTTGGCCAATTGCATGGCCGTCAGCTTCTCGTCATGGCTTCCTTTCAAAGACCTGCCATGAAATCCTTTTATAAAACAAGGATTGTTAGCATCAGATACAAAAATCCCAGCCAAATGGGGTACAACAATTGCACTGTTCTTTACAAAGAAGTTATTGCCAAGGATCATATCAAAATCATCTAAAGGTATGATCATGATATCTAGCAGCCCAGTCCATCCTCCAATCTGGACTTCAGCGTTCTTGGACACTCCAAGAATGGGTCTGCTTTCCGAGTTCACCGCCTTGATCAAGGTGGTGAGAGGTTGCATCTTCAAGTTGACAGATTGCACCATTCGATCGGACAGGAACGTATGTGTGGCGCCAGTGTCCACACTTGTCACAGGGTTGATTATGAGGATGTAATTTTCCAACTCAAAACCAGCCTGTGCGGCGTTGAGCAGTGTGGAACACTGTCAACCAGCCTACTTGCAACTTTGTTCGAGGTTCAAGCAACACAAGAGAAGGCACAACATAATGAAGGGAAACCTTTAACTTGTATTTACAAAAGTACTTACAAGAATGGACTAAAACCCTTCAAGATCCCAAGCAAATGACTCGCCTACAGCCCGGCTTGTACACTCTGCTCAAGACTCTCTCGCTCCCCACAAGAGATTACAAATTGTGCTCAACTCACACACACTTGCACTCTCAAGACCATAAGCCAACACAGCCAGCCAACACAACCAGCCAACACAGCCAGCCAACACAGCCAACCCTTGCACATACAACTCACAGCCCTTTTATAGGGTGAATCTCGAGTAGACCAATCAATCTCAGCCTTTGGATGAAGGAACATCATGCTGGGTCAGTTAGAACTGCTAAGTTACTGCTGGGTCAGTTAGAACTGCTTGAGTTACTGCCGAGTAACTGCCGCAACTGCTGTTGGGTCCAAGAACTTGAGTTTGATCAGGTCTTGGGCTCAGCCAAGCCACCTGGTCGCTCACTGCAGCAAGCAGTTGAGCTGGGCGCTTGCAGCCCATGCAGCGCCCGCACTTGCCGAGTGCAGCGCTCGCCCAGCGCGGTGCGCACACCCGCGCTCTCCGCAATGTCCGTCATGAGCAGCCATGCATCTGCTCCCGCCCGTGCCTTGGCGCGCACGGGAAAATCTCTCGCCACGGCTGGTGTTGCGCGCGCCCGCGCCCCGCCATGGTCCATGTTGCGCACTGCCCCGCGCCATTGCGCACGCGGGACTCCGCTGCTCCGCAACATCTAGAATTGCCCCGCCCGTGGCGGGACTTTTTCTCGCCACGCCCCGTCCCGGGCGGGCCAAGCCTTGCTCCGCACTTGGCGATGCCGAATCTGTCCTGCCTATGCCTTTGCGCACATAGACAGCTGTCCGCCGAGTCTTGCCCACGCCCGTGCGCACGCTGTTTGCCCATGCGCCGTGAGCAGTGCCCAAGTCAATGTGCACTTGAGCAACTTATGATCTGCAAAGCCACAAAACTTAATACAATACCTCTGAAATGGAATGCCCATGGCCTGTCCATGCCCGAGGTGCGACACTTAGGCCATCCATGAGCTTAGGGGTCTAACAAACCACCCCCACCAGTTGAAGCCGGCGTCCTCGTCGGAACATTGTCAAGGCACTGCTGGAGTTGTCTTCAAACAGTCCCCCTTCCAACTAGTTTCAAAGGTGTTGTGTTTCTTCACTTTGCCATCTTCAAACATGCACCTCGTGCTCCGACACTTGTGCTCCCCGCTTGAAGAGGTTTGGTCACACGGCTTGCTTTCAAGGCCACAAGGTTGAGTATGCACCCTACGCTTCCCTGCGCTTGTGCTCCACACCCAACTTGCTCTTGTCTTCATCTTCACAAGAATTGATCTTCACCGATCTTTGGCTTGAATGTTACAGCCGCACAGTCAAGTATACGCCTTGCACACACACAGTGCATACGCTCCTCACCGACTGCTCAAGTATACATCTAAGTGCTTTTACATAGCACATATGCTCCTCACTCGATTCCCCTTGCTTATAGAACACGCAAGAGTTTGACCAATACAGTGCCCTTAGGCGAAACACAGATTTTTAACTCTCAACATAGAGTTTAGACTTGAGTTCAAATGACTAAACAATAGCCAAAACAAAGACATAGCAGTATACATTTTACAGGGACAGATTGACAAAACATACACTGTCCAAAATGCCTATCTACTGCTCAACCGAACCCAGGTTGTGTCTTCTTCTTCAACTCCTTCAATTGCACAAGTTGAAGTACTCCAAGTCTTCCCAAGCATTTGCCAAACACTTGGCTTGCTGCGCGCTGCACGCCACGCAACTCCGTTCAAGTCACAGCAACAAAGAACACATATTATATTTTGGCATCAACAAAATCTCAGTTTGGGGCAGAGGCCTTCAGCAGATTGTTCAAGCATTCTGCTTTCCACATCACCTTCTTCTGCACCTTGCAGTAGCCCCGTCCAAGGTTTTGTGCCGAGCAACAGTCCGCATCAAGTAGCAGTCCGCCCATCTTGCAGTCCGCATTGTGGCAGCCCCATGCTGTCACCTCTTGACTATGTCGCCCGCTGTGATCGTCTTCACTGCGATCACTGTGGTGGCCGCCTGCTAGCCACGCAATGCCGAGTCCGTGCCACCAAGCACACGGACTTGTATGGTTCCGCACCAGCGTCTGCAGTCCCAAACTTCCTGCACACAAGAAAGTTAGATAAAGAAGGGTCCTGCTCACTGTCCACGCCTGCGCGCACATGGACAGTCCGCCTCCATAGTGCAATACTCGTGCCCGTCACGAACACTTGTACTCCGCTGCGCTTTTGGAACATCGTGCAAGGATGCTCCCTCCATGTACTCCGGCACCTGGATGTTGTCCCTCGCGTTGTTCAGGTTTTGGTCGAGTGTGTGCCCGAGGTCTGCGCACACCGCCACCTTCCTCAAGATCTGGGCTGCGGTCAGCCCCCTCCACCTGAGGCATCCGACTCCGTAGCCGGATTGGGATGGAAGTCGCCATTCTCCACCCTCGACAAGGACATGGAACTCCTTGTCTCCTTGAAGGACTTTGGCTTCAGAACCTTCACCGTGGTTCTGCAAGTTTCTGCCGTCTCCAACGCATATCGTGCTCGACGCAGATCAGCCACCTCCGCCTTCAAGTCGGTCACCATGGCCCTCAAGTCGGCCAATGGAGTGACCACTGGATCTGCCACTTTAGTGTTCTGTTCTGCCGCTTTAGTGGACAGCAGCCCTCTTGTCTCCGCCATCGCGCCGATGAGGTCGGAGACGTCCCCAAGGGACTGTTGTAGGGCCTGGACGCGTTCCTGCAGCGCATCCATGTGCAGCACTCGAGCGAAGTCCACTGCACAGGGCTGTAGGGGTCTTTGCAGTGTGGTGCGGTGACAGCGTCGACTGTCACAGGAAATGCACGAACCTGGTACGAACTTCTGCGAACCTGGTTGCCGTTTGAAGGAAACCTCGCTCTGATACCACTTGTCACAGGGTTGATTATGAGGATGTAATTTTCCAACTCTCGAATGCAACTGGGTGCCCGTCTTGAACAAGCACTCCACCGACAGCTCTGTCGGATGCATCGGTGTGCACCTCGAAGGTCTTGTTGAAGTCTGGGAGCTTCAACACAGGTTCTGAAGTTATCTGTGTCTTCAACTCCTTGGCGCCCTCAGTTCCAAACCGAAGCATGAGGCAGATGGAGGCCTCACTTATGTGAAGGTGTCCCTGAACCAGAAGGACATCACTGCAATGGTGGACACTGGCGCCACACTTACGTTCCTGTCCGATCGAATGGTGCAATCTGTCAACTTGAAGATGCAACCTCTCACCACCTTGATCAAGGCGGTGAACTCGGAAAGCAGACCCATTCTTGGAGTGTCCAAGAACGCTGAAGTCCAGATTGGAGGATGGACTGGGCTGCTAGATATCATGATCATACCTTTAGATGATTTTGATATGATCCTTGGCAATAACTTCTTTGTAAAGAACAGTGCAATTGTTGTACCCCATTTGGCTGGGATTTTTGTATCTGATGCTAACAATCCTTGTTTTATAAAAGGATTTCATGGCAGGTCTTGAGAGTGCAAGTGTGTGTGTGTTGTAACCTCATCCTCTTGTACATCCTTGTGAGCGAGATTGAGAGTCTTTGGCAGGAAGCACAAGCCCCGGGCTGGTGGGCGAGTCATCTTTGTTGGAGACATTTCGAAGGGTTTTTGCCCGTACTTGTAAGTACTTTATAATACAAGTAAACAGTTTCCCTTCAGCTTTGCTTTCTTGTTATCTTGCTGCTCGAACCTCTGTTTGTAATTGAGAAAAGGCTGGTTGAGAATTGTGCATGGTTCTCAACGCCGCACGGTGGCAATTTGAGTCGGAAAAATATATCCTCAAATTGAGCCCTGTGACAAGTGGTATCAGAGCCCCAGGTTCGTACCAACGGTGGTGGCAATCGACTCTACTCGACGGTTGAATTCTGTCACAAGACGGAGGCCAGCTGCTCTTGAACTTGCGGTGGGCACAAGTTCTTGTTTTGCTCCTGTTCGGTTCTGTCCAGAAGTGAATTCTGCAGAAGTAGCCCCTGAACGTGGATGCTGCGGATGGACGCTCTGAGGGAACGCATCTCTGCTGTCGAGGCATTGCTCGGCAATGCCCCGGAGGACTCGGATGGTACTGTGTTCGAAATGCTCAACCTGATCGTGGCAGATGTGGCGAATCTGCGCATGCAACTTGCGGTGGTCCAGCAAGCTGTTACCAGTACCGAGCGCGCTGAACGCGCTGAAGCCTCCAAGTCCAGATTGAAGGTGCCGGAACCACAACCCTTCAACGGCACCCGAAGTTCTAAAGAGCTGGAGAACTTCCTGTGGGACGTTGAACAATACTTTGCTACTGCCCATGTCCCCAAGTGCGATCAAGTCGCCTTTGTCACCATGCACTTGGCCGGTGATGCCAAGCTGTGGTGGAGAACTCGGGAACGCGAAGCTGTAACCGGTGGTCGTTCAACAATTGAAAGCTAGGACGATTTGAAGAAGGAGTTGCGGGAACAATTCCTTCCATGCAACACCTCCTGGATGGCTCGGGAGGCACTGTGCCGGCTTCGCCATACTGGTTCTATTCGAGAGTATGTAAAACATTTCAGTTCTCTTTTACTTGATATTACTGAAATGTCGGATGCAGATCAGCTTTTCAATTTTATGAGAGGACTGCAGCCTTGGGCGCAACTTGAATTGCGTCGCCAAGGTGTGAAGGACCTTCAGTCGGCGATGGCCCGTGCGGACGCACTGGTGGAGCTGAACACCGGCTGGGGTGATCATGGTCCTGCTCGTCCAAGGATGCAGGCCAAAGCCAAGTTTCCACCGCCCAACAAGCAGTCGGGCAAGGGCGGTAGAAAGCTCCCTAAACCAGGGAATCGAAGGGCCAAAGAGGCGGAGACTAGCAAGAAGGACCCGAAGTCTAACTCGGGGTGCTTTATCTGCACTGGTCCTCATCGCGCAAGGGACTGCCCCAAGCGTGAACGGCTGACGGCCTTGGTGAATCGATCGGAGGACTCGGAACCTGAAGGAAGTCCACAGGTGGCTCCTCTTCAACTCCTTGGCGCCCTCAGTTCCAAACCGAAGGATGAGGCAGAAGGAGGCCTCACTTATGTGAAGGTGTCCCTGAACCAGAAGGACATCACTGCAATGGTGGACACTGGCGCCACACATACGTTCCTGTCCGATCGAATGGTGCAATCTGTCAACTTGAAGATGCAACCTCTCACCACCTTGATCAAGGCGGTGAACTCGGAAAGCAGACCCATTCTTGGAGTGTCCAAGAACGCTGAAGTCCAGATTGGAGGATGGACTGGGCTGCTAGATATCATGATCATACCTTTAGATGATTTTGATATGATCCTTGGCAATAACTTCTTTGTAAAGAACAGTGCAATTGTTGTACCCCATTTGGCTGGGATTTTTGTATCTGATGCTAACAATCCTTGTTTTATAAAAGGATTTCATGGCAGGTCTTTGAAAGGAAGCCATGACGAGAAGCTGACGGCCATGCAATTGGCCAAAGGATGGAAGAAGGGCCATCCTACTTTCTTGGCAGCCATCTACGAGCTGGAACAAGGAGATGAACTTGCTGCTCAAGTTCCTGACTCGGTGCAAAAATTGCTGGGCGAATATGTAGATGTCATGCCCGACGCGTTGCCGCCGGGACTGCCCCCGCACAGGGCAGTGGACCACAAAATAGAGCTTTATCCGGGAACGGTGCCCCCTACCAAAGCCCCTTACCGGATGTCGCCCAAAGAACTGATGGAGTTGCGCAGCCAGCTCCATGACTTGCTTGAATCTGGAAAGATCCAGCCCTCAAAGGCCCCTTTCGGAGCCCCAGTTCTATTCCAGCAGAAGCAGGATGGTTCACTGCGTTTGTGCGTGGACTATCGAGGGCTGAACAAGGTCACTGTGAAGAACAAGTACCCTATCCCGTTGATAGCAGACCTGTTCGACAGGCTGAGCGGAGCAGCCTTCTTTACAAAGCTCGACCTGCGATCTGGATATTGGCAGGTGCGCATAGCCGCTGGTGACGAGCAAAAGACCACTATGGTGACTAGATATGGTGCATTTGAGTTTCTTGTGATGCCGTTTGGACTTACAAATGCCCCGGCTACTTTTTGTAATCTTATGAACAATGTCTTCTATGATATGCTGGATTGTTATGTTGTGGTGTACTTAGATGACATTGTAGTCTATAGTCGGTCTTTGGATGAACATTTGATGCACCTAGACGCAGTGTTTAGACGTCTAAGGGAGCATCAACTCTATGTAAAGAGGGACAAGTGTGTGTTTTGTACTCCGGAGATCAAGTTCCTTGGTCACGTGGTGGGATACGGGAAGGTTAGAATGGATCCAAGAAAAGTGGAAGCCATCAGAGATTGGCCTGTTCCAAGCAATGTCGGAGAGCTCAGAAGCTTCCTGGGCTTGTCCAATTATTACCGAAAGTTCATCAAAGGGTACTCGCAGGGAGTAGCCCCTCTCACTGATTTGTTGAGGAAGGATCATTCATGGGAATGGAATCCTGCTTGCCAAGAGGCCTTTGAAAGGTTGAAGACACAGATAACTTCAGAACCTGTGTTGAAGCTCCCAGACTTCAACAAGACCTTCGAGGTGCACACCGATGCATCCGACAGGGCTGTCGGTGGAGTGCTTGTTCAAGACGGGCACCCAGTTGCATTCGAGAGTTGGAAACTCAAGCCTGCAGAACAGCGCTATTCAGCGCATGAGCGAGAGATGTTGGCGGTGCTGCACTGCCTTCGAATGTGGAGAGTCTATCTCCTGGGCACTACCTTCTTGGTGAAAATAGATAATGTGGCAAACACTTTCTTTCAAACCCAGAAGAAGCTGACTCCAAGGCAGGCTCGGTGGCAAGAATACTTGGCAGAATATGACTTCCACTGGGAGCATAGGCCTGGGCGACACAACCAGGTCGCTGATGCTCTTAGTCGGAAGGCAGTCGACTTGGTGGCGGCTGTGACAAGCTTCGAGTCTGATTTCATGGAGGACTTGAAGACCCAGGCTGTACTCGACCCAACTTACCAGAAGCTGGTGCAGCAAGTTCGGGACGGTGAAGTTCGCAGATACTTTCTGCAAGATGAACTGTTATATGCAAGAGGGATCCGGGTTTATGTGCCCAATGGAGGAGGGCTGCGAACCCGACTGCTGCGCGAGTGCCATGATGCGCAGTGGGCTGGTCATCCGGGAGTTGAACGCACTATGGCGTTGATGGCGCGCACCTATTACTGGCCAAAAATGGAGGTGGACGTTGAGCTCTACGTTCGGACCTGCCTGACTTGTCAAATGGACAAGGTCGAACGGCGCGCCCAGGCGGGGCTGCTGCAACCCCTGCCGACCCCCACGAAGCCATGGATGTCCCTGTCCATGGACTTCATCACCGGATTTCCAGAAGTGAAGGGATTCGATGCTGTGATGGTGGTGGTGGACAGGTTTTCTAAATACGCCATCTTCAGCCCCTTTGCAAAAGCTGGCACTGCAGAGCGAGCTGCAGAAGATTTCTTCAAGCATGTAGTGAAGTTGTTCGGCTTACCCACCGATATTGTGAGCGACAGAGATGGTCGTTTCACTGGTCGTTTCTGGGTGCATCTTTTCAAGCTGCTGGGTACCGAACTCAAGTTTTCCACTGCCAATCATCCCCAAACTGATGGGCAGACGGAAAGAATCAATCAATTGCTTGAAGAGTACTTGCGACATTACTGCACAGCAAGTCAAAGAAATTGGCTGGAACTCTTAGACTCGGCGCAGTTTTGCTACAATCTGCACCGGTCCTCAGCAACCAGCTACAGCCCCTTTGAATTGGCCTTAGGCTATCAGCCGCTCACTCCCAGTGAGGTAGCTCTGCAGAAAAATGAAGGCCCATGTCCTGCTGCCTATAGATATGCCATAAGCAAGCAGGAGATGATTGAAGAAGCAAGGGACAGTCTTGCTAAAGCGGTTCGGCGTATGAAGAAGTATGCTGACCAAGGAAGGAGGCCGCTTGAATTCCAAGTTGGAGACAAAGTGATGCTGAAACTTACTCCACAGATTTGGAAGAAGGTAACCAGTAAGCGATGGCACAAGGGACTGATCCAACGCTATGATGGTCCATTCGAGGTAGTGAAACGAGTAGGAGCTGTCGCCTACCATTTGGCACTACCCGAGCGGATGAAGATTCATGGATGGCATAAGTGTCGCACCAAATGGCAGTCCACTGCACGAACCTGGTATCAGAGCGAGGTTTCCTTCAAACGGCAACCAGGTTCGCAGAAGTTCGTACCAGGTTCGTGCATTTCCTGTGACAGTCGGCGCTGTCACCGCACCACACTGCAAAGACCCCTATAGCCCTGTGCAGTGGACTTCGCTCGAGTGCTGCACATGGATGCGTTGCAGGAACGCGTCCAAGCCCTACAACAGTCCCTTGGGGACGTCTCCGACCTCATCGGCGCGATGGCGGAGACAAGAGGGCTGCTGTCCACTAAAGCGGCAGAACAGAACGCTAAAGTGGCAGATCCAGTGGTCACTCCATTGGCCGACTTGAGGGCCATGGTGACCGACTTGAAGGCGGAGGTGGCTGATCTGCGTCAAGCACGATATGCGTTGGAGACGGCAGAAACTTGCAGAACCACGGTGAAGGTTCTGAAGCCAAAGTCCTTCAAGGAGACAAGGAGTTCCATGTCCTTGTCGAGGGTGGAGAATGGCGACTTCCATCCCAATCCGGCTACGGAGTCGGATGCCTCAGGTGGAGGGGGCTGACCGCAGCCCAGATCTTGAGGAAGGTGGCGGTGTGCGCAGACCTCGGGCACACACTCGACCAAAACCTGAACAACGCGAGGGACAACATCCAGGTGCCGGAGTACATGGAGGGAGCATCCTTGCACGATGTTCCAAAAGCGCAGCGGAGTACAAGTGTTCGTGACGGGCACGAGCATTGCACTATGGAGGCGGACTGTCCATGTGCGCGCAGGCGTGGACAGTGAGCAGGACCCTTCTTTATCTAACTTTCTTGTGTGCAGGAAGTTTGGGACTGCAGACGCTGGTGCGGAACCATACAAGTCCGTGTGCTTGGTGGCACGGACTCGGCATTGCGTGGCTGGCAGGCGGCCACCACAGTGATCGCAGTGAAGACGATCACAGCGGGCGACATAGTCAAGAGGTGACAGCATGGGGCTGCCACAATGCGGACTGCAAGATGGGCGGACTGCTACTTGATGCGGACTGTTGCTCGGCACAAAACCTTGGACGGGGCTACTGCAAGGTGCAGAAGAAGGTGATGTGGAAAGCAGAATGCTTGAACAATCTGCTGAAGGCCTCTGCCCCAAACTGAGATTTTGTTGATGCCAAAATATAATATGTGTTCTTTGTTGCTGTGACTTGAACGGAGTTGCGTGGCGTGCAGCGCGCAGCAAGCCAAGTGTTTGGCAAACGCTTGGGAAGACTTGGAGTACTTCAACTTGTGCAATTGAAGGAGTTGAAGAAGAAGACACAACCTGGGTTCGGTTGAGCAGTAGATAGGCATTTTGGACAGTGTATGTTTGGTCAATCTGTCCCTGTAAAATGTATACTGCTATGTCTTTGTTTTGGCTATTGTTTAGTCATTTGAACTCAAGTCTAAACTCTATGTTGAGAGTTAAAAATCTGTGTTTCGCCTAAGGGCACTGTATTGGTCAAACTCTTGCGTGTTCTATAAGCAAGGGGAATCGAGTGAGGAGCATATGTGCTATGTAAAAGCACTTAGATGTATACTTGAGCAGTCGGTGAGGAGCGTATGCACTGTGTGTGTGCAAGGCGTATACTTGACTGTGCGGCTGCAACATTCAAGCCAAAGATCGGTGAAGATCAATTCTTGTGAAGATGAAGACAAGAGCAAGTTGGGTGTGGAGCACAAGCGCAGGGAAGCGTGGGGTGCATACTCAACCTTGTGGCCTTGAAAGCAAGCCGTGTGACCAAACCTCTTCAAGCGGGGAGCACAAGTGTCGGAGCACGAGGTGCATGTTTGAAGATGGCAAAGTGAAGAAACACAACACCTTTGAAACTAGTTGGAAGGGGGACTGTTTGAAGACAACTCCAGCAGTGCCTTGACAATGTTCCGACGAGGACGCCGGTTTCAACAGGTGGGGGTGGTTTGTTAGACCCCTAAAGTCCGGGCATGGCCTAAGTGTCGCACCTCGGGCACGGGCAGGCCATGGGCGTCTAAAACAGAGGCAATTTGGTGGCTTTGCTGAATGTAGACAGCTCATGTGCGCAATGGCATGGGTGTCGCTCACGGCGCACGGCAGGAGGCCGGGTGCGCATTGGCGTGGGCAAGGCATGGCGGGCAGCAGCCTATGTGCGCGGAGGCATAGGCACAAGCAAGACTTGGCGTCGCCCGGATGCAAAGCAAAGCAGTCCCGCACGGGGCGGGGCGTGGAGCAGTCCCGCACGGGGTGGGGCGTTGCAAAGTCCCGCACGGGGCGGGGCGTGACGCACTCCCGCCCGGGGCGGGGCGTGGCGAGAGAAAGTCTCGCAACGGGCGGGGCAATTCTAGATGTTGCGGAGCAGCGGAGTCCCGCGTGTGCAATGGCGCGGGGCAGTGCGCAACATGGACCATGGCGGGGCGCGGGCGCGCGCAACACCAGCCGTGGCGAGAGATTTCCCCGTGCGCGCCAAGGCACGGGCGGGAGCAGATGCATGGCTGCTCATGACGGACATTGCGGAGAGCGCGGGTGTGCGCACCGCGCTGGGCGAGCGCTGCACTCGGCATGTGCGGGCGCTGCACTCGGCATGTGCGGGCGCTGCATGGGCTGCAAGCGCCCAGCTCAGCTGCTTGCTACAGTGAGCGACCAGGTGGCTTGGCTGAGCCCAAGACCTGATCAAACTCAAGTTCTTGGACCCAACAGCAGTTGCGGCAGTTACTCGGCAGTAACTCAAGCAGTTCTAACTGACCCAGCAGTAACTTAGCAGTTCTAACTGACCCAGCATGATGTTCCTTCATCCAAAGGCTGAGATTGATTGGTCTACTCGAGATTCACCCTATAAAAGGGCTGTGAGTTGTATGTGCAAGGGTTGGCTGTGTTGGCTGGCTGTGTTGGCTGGTTGTGTTGGCTGGCTGTGTTGGCTTATGGTCTTGAGAGTGCAAGTGTGTGTGAGTTGAGCACAATTTGTAATCTCTTGTGGGGAGCGAGAGAGTCTTGAGCAGAGTGTACAAGCCGGGCTGTAGGCGAGTCATTTGCTTGGGATCTTGAAGGGTTTTAGTCCATTCTTGTAAGTACTTTTGTAAATACAAGTTAAAGGTTTCCCTTCATTATGTTGTGCCTTCTCTTGTGTTGCTTGAACCTCGAACAAAGTTGCAAGTAGGCTGGTTGACAGTGTTCCACACTGCTCAACGCCGCACAGGCTGGTTTTGAGTTGGAAAATTACATCCTCATAATCAACCCTGTGACAAGTGGTATCAGAGCAACTTATGATATGTTTTTCTAACTGACCACAGGGCTCAATTTGAGGATATGTTTTTCCGACTCAAATTGCCACCGTGCGGCGTTGAGAACCATGCACAATTCTCAACCAGCCTTTTCTCAATTACAAACAGAGGTTCGAGCAGCAAGATAACAAGAAAGCAAAGCTGAAGGGAAACCGTTTACTTGTATTATAAAGTACTTACAAGTACGGGCAAAAACCCTTCAAAATGTCTCCAACAAAGATGACTCGCCCACCAGCCCGGGGCTTGTGCTTCCTGCCAAAGACTCTCAATCTCGCTCACAAGGATGTACAAGAGGATGAGGTTACAACACACACACACTTGCACTCTCAAGACCAGCCAACCCTTTCACATACAACCCATAGCCCTTTTATAGGGTGAATCTCGAGTAGACCAAGCAATCTCAGCCCTTGGATGAAGGAACATCATGCTGGGGCAGTTAGAACTGCTAAGTTACTGCTGGGTCGGTTAGAACTGCTTGAGTTACTGCCGAGTAACTGCCGCAACTGCTGTTGGGTCCGGACTTGAGCTTGATCAGGGCTTGGGCTCGGCCAAGCCACCTGGTCGCTCACTGCAGCAAGCAGTTGAGCTGGGCGCTTGCAGCCCATGCAGCGCCCGCACTTGCCGAGTGCAGCGCTCGCACATGCCGAGTGCAGCGCTCGCCCAGCGCGATGCGCACACCCGCGCTCTCCGCAATGTCCGTCATGAGCAGCCATGCATCTGCTCCCGCCCGTGCCTTGGCGCGCACGGGAAAATCTCTCGCCACGGCTGGTGTTGCGCGCGCCCGCGCCCCGCCATGGTCCATGTTGCGCACTGCCCCGCGCCATTGCGCACGCGGGACTCCGCTGCTCCGCAACATCTAGAATTGCCCCGCCCGTGGCGGGACTTTTTCTCGCCACGCCCCGTCCCGGGCGGGCCAAGCCTTGCTCCGCACTTGGCGATGCCGAATCTGTCCTGCCTATGCCTTTGCGCACATAGACAGCTGTCCGCCGAGTCTTGCCCACGCCCGTGCGCACGCTGTTTGCCCATGCGCCGTGAGCAGTGCCCAAGTCAATGTGCACTTGAGCAACTTATGATCTGCAAAGCCACAAAACTTAATACAATACCTCTGAAATGGAACGCCCATGGCCTGTCCGTGCCCGAGGTGCGACACTTAGGCCATCCATGAGCTTAGGGGTCTAACAAACCACCCCCACCAGTTGAAGCCGGCGTCCTCGTCGGAATAGAGCTCAAGTATTGCTGGATTTTGTCTTCATACTGCCATAAGACACTGTCTTTCTCCCAACTTGCTTCACTGGTTGGCAGACCCTTCCATTGGACTAAGTACTCAGTCCTCCGGTTCATCTTGCTGTAGCCCAAGACCCGGTGCTCGAGTACCTTGTCAACCTCTTTGTCCAACTCCTTAGTGACATTGAGGGGTGCGCGTTTGACCTTGTTACGCTCACTGTTAGCTGCATCTTCATGGAAAGGCTTCAAGTAGCTAACATGGAATGTAGGATGAATCTTCATCCGCTCGGGTAGTGCCAAACGGTAGGCGACAGCTCCTACTCGTTTCACTACCTCGAATGGACCATCATAGCGTTGGATCAGTCCCTTGTGCCATCGCTTACTGGTTACCTTCTTCCAAATCTGTGGAGTAAGTTTCAGCATCACTTTGTCTCCAACTTGGAATTCAAGCGGCCTCCTTCCTTGGTCAGCATACTTCTTCATACGCCGAACCGCTTTAGCAAGACTGTCCCTTGCTTCTTCAATCATCTCCTGCTTGCTTATGGCATATCTATAGGCAGCAGGACATGGGCCTTCATTTTTCTGCAGAGCTACCTCACTGGGAGTGAGCGGCTGATAGCCTAAGGCCAATTCAAAGGGGCTGTAGCTGGTTGCTGAGGACCGGTGCAGATTGTAGCAAAACTGCGCCGAGTCTAAGAGTTCCAGCCAATTTCTTTGACTTGCTGTGCAGTAATGTCGCAAGTACTCTTCAAGCAATTGATTGATTCTTTCCATCTGCCCATCAGTTTGGGGATGATTGGCAGTGGAAAACTTGAGTTCGGTACCCAGCAGCTTGAAAAGATGCACCCAGAAGCGACCAGTGAAACGACCATCTCTGTCGCTCACAATATCGGTGGGTAAGCCGAAAAACTTCACTACATGCTTGAAGAAATCTTCCGCAGCTCGCTCTGCAGTGCCAGCTTTTGCAAAGGGGCTGAAGATGGCGTATTTGGAGAACCTGTCCACCACCACCATCACAGCATCGAATCCCTTCACTTCTGGAAATCCGGTGATGAAGTCCATGGACAGGGACATCCATGGCTTCGTGGGGGTCGGCAGGGGTTGCAGCAGCCCCGCCTGGGCGCGCCGTTCGACCTTGTCCATTTGACAAGTCAGGCAGGTCCGAACGTAGAGCTCAACGTCCGCCTCCATCTTTGGCCAGTAATAGGTGTGCGCCATCAACGCCATAGTGCATTCAACTCCCAGATGACCAGCCCACTGCGCATCATGGCACTCGCGCAGCAGTCGGGTTCGCAGCCCTCCTCCGTTGGGCACATAAACCCGGATTCCTCTTGCATATAACAGTTCATCTTGCAGAAAGTATCTGCGAACTTCACCGTCCCGAACTTGCTGCACCAGCTTCTGGTAAGTTGGGTCGAGTGCAGTCTGGGTCTTCAAGTCCTCCATGAAATCAGACTCGAAGCTTGTCACAGCCGCCACCAAGTCGACTGCCTTCCGACTAAGAGCATCAGCGACCTCGTTGTGTCGCCCAGGCCTATGCTCCCAGTGGAAGTCATATTCTGCCAAGTATTCTTGCCACCGAGCCTGCCTTGGAGTCAGCTTCTTCTGGGTTTGAAAGAAAGTGTTTGCCACATTATCTGTTTTCACCAAGAAGGTAGTGCCCAGGAGATAGACTCTCCACATTCGAAGGCAGTGCAGCACCGCCAACATCTCTCGCTCATGCGCTGAATAGCGCTGTTCTGCAGGCTTGAGTTTCCAACTCTCGAATGCAACTGGGTGCCCGTCTTGAACAAGCACTCCACCGACAGCTCTGTCGGATGCATCGGTGTGCACCTCGAAGGTCTTGTTGAAGTCTGGGAGCTTCAACACAGGTTCTGAAGTTATCTGTGTCTTCAACCTTTCAAAGGCCTCTTGGCAAGCAGGATTCCATTCCCATGAATGATCCTTCCGCAACAAATCAGTGAGAGGGGCTACTCCCTGCGAGTACCCTTTGATGAACTTTCGGTAATAATTGGACAAGCCCAGGAAGCTTCTGAGCTCTCCGACATTGCTTGGAACAGGCCAATCTCTGATGGCTTCCACTTTTCTTGGATCCATTCTAACCTTCCCGTATCCCACCACGTGACCAAGGAACTTGATCTCCGGAGTACAAAACACACACTTGTCCCTCTTTACATAGAGTTGATGCTCCCTTAGACGTCTAAACACTGCGTCTAGGTGCATCAAATGTTCATCCAAAGACCGACTATAGACTACAATGTCATCTAAGTACACCACAACATAACAATCCAGCATATCATAGAAGACATTGTTCATAAGATTACAAAAAGTAGCCGGGGCATTTGTAAGTCCAAACGGCATCACAAGAAACTCAAATGCACCATATCTAGTCACCATAGTGGTCTTTTGCTCGTCACCAGCGGCTATGCGCACCTGCCAATATCCAGATCGCAGGTCGAGCTTTGTAAAGAAGACTGCTCCGCTCAGCCTGTCGAACAGGTCTGCTATCAACGGGATAGGGTACTTGTTCTTCACAGTGACCTTGTTCAGCCCTCGATAGTCCACGCACAAACGCAGTGAACCATCCTGCTTCTGCTGGAATAGAACTGGGGCTCCGAAAGGGGCCTTTGAGGGCTGGATCTTTCCAGATTCAAGCAAGTCATGGAGCTGGCTGCGCAACTCCATCAGTTCTTTGGGCGACATCCGGTAAGGGGCTTTGGCAGGGGGCACCGTTCCCGGATAAAGCTCTATTTTGTGGTCCACTGCCCTGTGCGGGGGCAGTCCCGGCGGCAACGCGTCGGGCATGACATCTACATATTCGCCCAGCAATTTTTGCACCGAGTCAGGAACTTGAGCAGCAGGTTCATCTCCTTGTTCCAGCTCGTAGATGGCTGCCAAGAAAGTAGGATGGCCCTTCTTCCATCCTTTGGCCAATTGCATGGCCGTCAGCTTCTCGTCATGGCTTCCTTTCAAAGACCTGCCATGAAATCCTTTTATAAAACAAGGATTGTTAGCATCAGATACAAAAATCCCAGCCAAATGGGGTACAACAATTGCACTGTTCTTTACAAAGAAGTTATTGCCAAGGATCATATCAAAATCATCTAAAGGTATGATCATGATATCTAGCAGCCCAGTCCATCCTCCAATCTGGACTTCAGCGTTCTTGGACACTCCAAGAATGGGTCTGCTTTCCGAGTTCACCGCCTTGATCAAGGTGGTGAGAGGTTGCATCTTCAAGTTGACAGATTGCACCATTCGATCGGACAGGAACGTATGTGTGGCGCCAGTGTCCACCATTGCAGTGATGTCCTTCTGGTTCAGGGACACCTTCACATAAGTGAGGCCTCCATCTGCCTCATGCTTCGGTTTGGAACTGAGGGTGCCAAGGAGTTGAAGAGGAGCCACCTGTGGACTTCCTTCAGGTTCCGAGTCCTCCGATCGATTCACCAAGGCCGTCAGCCGTTCACGCTTGGGGCAGTCCCTTGCGCGATGAGGACCAGTGCAGATAAAGCACCCCGAGTTAGACTTCGGGTCCTTCTTGCTAGTCTCCGCCTCTTTGGCCCTTCGATTCCCTGGTTTAGGGAGGTTTCTACCGCCCTTGCCCGACTGCTTGTTGGGCGGTGGAAACTTGGCTTTGGCCTGCATCCTTGGACGAGCAGGACCATGATCACCCCAGCCGGTGTTCAGCTCCACCAGTGCGTCCGCACGGGCCATCGCCGACTGAAGGTCCTTCACACCTTGGCGACGCAATTCAAGTTGCGCCCAAGGCTGCAGTCCTCTCATAAAATTGAAAAGCTGATCTGCATCCGACATTTCAGTAATATCAAGTAAAAGAGAACTGAAATGTTTTACATACTCTCGAATAGAACCAGTATGGCGAAGCCGACACAGTGCCTCCCGAGCCATCCAGGAGGTGTTGCATGGAAGGAATTGTTCCCGCAACTCCTTCTTCAAATCGTCCCAGCTTTCAATTGTTGAACGACCACCGGTTACAGCTTCGCGTTCCCGAGTTCTCCACCACAGCTTGGCATCACCGGCCAAGTGCATGGTGACAAAGGCGACTTGATCGCACTTGGGGACATGGGCAGTAGCAAAGTATTGTTCAACGTCCCACAGGAAGTTCTCCAGCTCTTTAGAACTTTGGGTGCCGTTGAAGGGTTGTGGTTCCAGCACCTTCAATCTGGACTTGGAGGCTTCAGCGCGTTCAGCGCGCTCGGTACTGGTAACAGCTTGCTGGACCACCGCAAGTTGCATGCGCAGATTCGCCACATCTGCCACGATCAGGTTGAGCATTTCGAACACAGTACCATCCGAGTCCTCCGGGGCATTGCCGAGCAATGCCTCGACAGCAGAGACGCGTTCCCTCAGAGCGTCCATCCGCAGCATCCACGTTCAGGGGCTACTTCTGCAGAATTCACTTCTGGACAGAACCGAACAGGAGCAAAACAAGAACTTGTGCCCACCGCAAGTTCAAGAGCAGCTGGCCTCCGTCTTGTGACAGAATTCAACCGTCGAGTAGAGTCGATTGCCACCACCGTTGGTACGAACCTGGGGCTCTGATACCACTTGTCACAGGGCTCAATTTGAGGATATGTTTTTCCGACTCAAATTGCCACCGTGCGGCGTTGAGAACCATGCACAATTCTCAACCAGCCTTTTCTCAATTACAAACAGAGGTTCGAGCAGCAAGATAACAAGAAAGCAAAGCTGAAGGGAAACCGTTTACTTGTATTATAAACTACTTACAAGTACGGGCAAAAACCCTTCAAAATGTCTCCAACAAAGATGACTCGCCCACCAGCCCGGGGCTTGTGCTTCCTGCCAAAGACTCTCAATCTCGCTCACAAGGATGTACAAGAGGATGAGGTTACAACACACACACACTTGCACTCTCAAGACCAGCCAACCCTTTCACATACAACCCATAGCCCTTTTATAGGGTGAATCTCGAGTAGACCAAGCAATCTCAGCCCTTGGATGAAGGAACATCATGCTGGGGCAGTTAGAACTGCTAAGTTACTGCTGGGTCGGTTAGAACTGCTTGAGTTACTACCGAGTAACTGCCGCAATTGCTGTTGGGTCCGGACTTGAGCTTGATCAGGGCTTGGGCTCGGCCAAGCCACCTGGTCGCTCACTGCAGCAAGCAGTTGAGCTGGGCGCTTGCAGCCCATGCAGCGCCCGCACTTGCCGAGTGCAGCGCTCGCACATGCCGAGTGCAGCGCTCGCCCAGCGCGGTGCGCACACCCGCGCTCTCCGCAATGTCCGTCATGAGCAGCCATGCATCTGCTCCCGCCCGTGCCTTGGCGCGCACGGGAAAATCTCTCGCCACGGCTGGTGTTGCGCGCGCCCGCGCCCCGCCATGGTCCATGTTGCGCACTGCCCCGCGCCATTGCGCACGCGGGACTCCGCTGCTCCGCAACATCTAGAATTGCCCCGCCCGTGGCGGGACTTTTTCTCGCCACGCCCCGTCCCGGGCGGGCCAAGCCTTGCTCCGCACTTGGCGATGCCGAATCTGTCCTGCCTATGCCTTTGCGCACATAGACAGCTGTCTGCCGAGTCTTGCCCACGCCCGTGCGCACGCTCTTTGCCCATGCGCCGTGAGCAGTGCCCAAGTCAATGTGCACTTGAGCAACTTATGATCTGCAAAGCCACAAAACTTAATACAATACCTCTGAAATGGAACGCCCATGGCCTGTCCGTGCCCGAGGTGCGACACTTAGGCCATCCATGAGCTTAGGGGTCTAACAAACCAGCTCTCCGACATTGCTTTGATACCACTTATCACAGGGCTCAATTTGAGGATATGTTTTTCCGACTCAAATTGCCACCGTGCGGCGTTGAGAACCATGCACAATTCTCAACCAGCCTTTTCTCAATTACAAACAGAGGTTCGAGCAGCAAGATAACAAGAAAGCAAAGCTGAAGGGAAACCGTTTACTTGTATTATAAAGTACTTACAAGTACGGGCAAAAACCCTTCAAAATGTCTCCAACAAAGATGACTCGCCCACCAGCCCGGGGCTTGTGCTTCCTGCCAAAGACTCTCAATCTCGCTCACAAGGATGTACAAGAGGATGAGGTTACAACACACACACACTTGCACTCTCAAGACCAGCCAACCCTTTCACATACAACCCATAGCCCTTTTATAGGGTGAATCTCGAGTAGACCAAGCAATCTCAGCCCTTGGATGAAGGAACATCATGCTGGGGCAGTTAGAACTGCTAAGTTACTGCTGGGTCGGTTAGAACTGCTTGAGTTACTGCCGAGTAACTGCCGCAACTGCTGTTGGGTCCGGACTTGAGCTTGATCAGGGCTTGGGCTCGGCCAAGCCACCTGGTCGCTCACTGCAGCAAGCAGTTGAGCTGGGCGCTTGCAGCCCATGCAGCGCCCGCACTTGCCGAGTGCAGCGCTCGCCCAGTGCGGTGCGCACACCCACGCTCTCCGCAATGTCCGTCATGAGCAGCCATGCATCTGCTCCCGCCCGTGCCTTGGCGCGCACGGGAAAATCTCTCGCCACGGCTGGTGTTGCGCGCGCCCGCGCCCCGCCATGGTCCATGTTGCGCACTGCCCCGCGCCATTGCGCACGCGGGACTCCGCTGCTCCGCAACATCTAGAATTGCCCCGCCCGTGGCGGGACTTATTCTCGCCACGCCCCGTCCCGGGCGGGCCAAGCCTTGCTCCGCACTTGGCGATGCCGAATCTGTCTTGCCTATGCCTTTGCGCACATAGACAGCTGTCCGCCGAGTCTTGCCCATGCCCGTGCGCACGCTGTTTGCCCATGCGCCGTGAGCAGTGCCCAAGTCAATGTGCACTTGAGCAACTTATGATCTGCAAAGCCACAAAACTTAATACAATACCTCTGAAATGGAACGCCCATGGCCTGTCCGTGCCCGAGGTGCGACACTTAGGCCATCCATGAGCTTAGGGGTCTAACAAACCACCCCCACCAGTTGAAGCCGGCGTCCTCGTCGGAATAGAGCTCAAGTATTGCTGGATTTTGTCTTCATACTGCCATAAGACACTGTCTTTCTCCCAACTTGCTTCACTGGTTGGCAGACCCTTCCATTGGACTAAGTACTCAGTCCTCCGGTTCATCTTGCTGTAGCCCAAGACCCGGTGCTCGAGTACCTTGTCAACCTCTTTGTCCAACTCCTTAGTGACATTGAGGGGTGCGCGTTTGACCTTGTTACGCTCACTGTTAGCTGCATCTTCATGGAAAGGCTTCAAGTAGCTAACATGGAATGTAGGATGAATCTTCATCCGCTCGGGTAGTGCCAAACGGTAGGCGACAGCTCCTACTCGTTTCACTACCTCGAATGGACCATCATAGCGTTGGATCAGTCCCTTGTGCCATCGCTTACTGGTTACCTTCTTCCAAATCTGTGGAGTAAGTTTCAGCATCACTTTGTCTCCAACTTGGAATTCAAGCGGCCTCCTTCCTTGGTCAGCATACTTCTTCATACGCCGAACCGCTTTAGCAAGACTGTCCCTTGCTTCTTCAATCATCTCCTGCTTGCTTATGGCATATCTATAGGCAGCAGGACATGGGCCTTCATTTTTCTGCAGAGCTACCTCACTGGGAGTGAGCGGCTGATAGCCTAAGGCCAATTCAAAGGGGCTGTAGCTGGTTGCTGAGGACCGGTGCAGATTGTAGCAAAACTGCGCCGAGTCTAAGAGTTCCAGCCAATTTCTTTGACTTGCTGTGCAGTAATGTCGCAAGTACTCTTCAAGCAATTGATTGATTCTTTCCATCTGCCCATCAGTTTGGGGATGATTGGCAGTGGAAAACTTGAGTTCGGTACCCAGCAGCTTGAAAAGATGCACCCAGAAACGACCATCTCTGTCGCTCACAATATCGGTGGGTAAGCCGAACAACTTCACTACATGCTTGAAGAAATCTTCCGCAGCTCGCTCTGCAGTGCCAGCTTTTGCAAAGGGGCTGAAGATGGCGTATTTAGAAAACCTGTCCACCACCACCATCACAGCATCGAATCCCTTCACTTCTGGAAATCCGGTGATGAAGTCCATGGACAGGGACATCCATGGCTTCGTGGGGGTCGGCAGGGGTTGCAGCAGCCCCGCCTGGGCGCGCCGTTCGACCTTGTCCATTTGACAAGTCAGGCAGGTCCGAACGTAGAGCTCAACGTCCACCTCCATTTTTGGCCAGTAATAGGTGCGCGCCATCAACGCCATAGTGCGTTCAAACTTACATGGTCACCAGAAGTACGAACAGCTTGCTGGCCTCCGGTTCATCTTGCATGGTTCTCAACGCCGCACGGTTGGTGCCATATCCTAAATGCGCACCCGCACTGCCCCAGGTTCGTACCAACGGTGGTGGCAATCGACTCTACTCGACGGTTGAATTCTGTCACAAGACGGAGGCCAGCGGATCTTGAACTTGCGGTGGGCACAAGTTCTTGTTTAGCTCCTGTTCGGTTCTGTCCAGAAGTGAATTCTGCAGAAGTAGCCCCTGAACGTGGATGCTGCGGATGGACGCTCTGAGGGAACGCGTCTCTGCTGTCGAGGCATTGCTCGGCAATGCCTCGGAGGACTCGGATGGTACTGTGTTCGAAATGCTCAACCTGATCGTGGCAGATGTGGCGAATCTGCGCATGCAACTTGCGGTGGTCCAGCAAGCTGTTACCAGTACCGAGCGTGCTGAACGCGCTGAAGCCTCCAAGTCCAGATTGAAGGTGCCGGAACCACAACCCTTCAACGGCACCCGAAGTTCTAAAGAGCTGGAGAACTTCCTGTGGGACGTTGAACAATACTTTGCTACTGCCCATGTCCCCAAGTGCGATCAAGTCGCCTTTGTCACCATGCACTTGGCCGGTGATGCCAAGCTGTGGTGGAGAACTCGGGAACGCGAAGCTGTAACCGGTGGTCGTTCAACCATTGAAAGCTGGGACGATTTGAAGAAGGAGTTGCGGGAACAATTCCTTCCATGCAACACCTCCTGGATGGCTCGGGAGGCACTGTGCCGGCTTCGCCATACTGGTTCTATTCGAGAGTATGAAAAACATTTCAGTTCTCTTTTACTTGATATTACTGAAATGTCGGATGCAGATCAGCTTTTCAATTTTATGAGAGGACTGCAGCCTTGGGCGCAACTTGAATTGCGTCGCCAAGGTGTGAAGGACCTTCAGTCGGCGATGGCCCGTGCGGACGCACTGGTGGAGCTGAACACCGGCTGGGGTGATCATGGTCCTGCTCGTCCAAGGATGCAGGCCAAAGCCAAGTTTCCACCGCCCAACAAGCAGTCGGGCAAGGGCGGTAGAAACCTCCCTAAACCAGGGAATCGAAGGGCCAAAGAGGCGGAGACTAGCAAGAAGGACCCGAAGTCTAACTCGGGGTGCTTTATCTGCACTGGTCCTCATCGCGCAAGGGACTGCCCCAAGCGTGAACGGCTGACGGCCTTGGTGAATCGATCGGAGGACTCGGAACCTGAAGGAAGTCCACAGGTGGCTCCTCTTCAACTCCTTGGCGCCCTCAGTTCCAAACCGAAGCATGAGGCAGATGGAGGCCTCACTTATGTGAAGGTGTCCCTGAACCAGAAGGACATCACTGCAATGGTGGACACTGGCGCCACACATACGTTCCTGTCCGATCGAATGGTGCAATCTGTCAACTTGAAGATGCAACCTCTCACCACCTTGATCAAGGCGGTGAACTCGGAAAGCAGACCCATTCTTGGAGTGTCCAAGAATGCTGAAGTCCAGATTGGAGGATGGACTGGGCTGCTAGATATCATGATCATACCTTTAGATGATTTTGATATGATCCTTGGCAATAACTTCTTTGTAAAGAACAGTGCAATTGTTGTACCCCATTTGGCTGGGATTTTTGTATCTGATGCTAACAATCCTTGTTTTATAAAAGGATTTCATGGCAGGTCTTTGAAAGGAAGCCATGACGAGAAGCTGACGGCCATGCAATTGGCCAAAGGATGGAAGAAGGGCCATCCTACTTTCTTGGCAGCCATCTACGAGCTGGAACAAGGAGATGAACCTGCTGCTCAAGTTCCTGACTCGGTGCAAAAATTGCTGGGCGAATATGTAGATGTCATGCCCGACGCGTTGCCGCCGGGACTGCCCCCGCACAGGGCAGTGGACCACAAAATAGAGCTTTATCCGGGAACGGTGCCCCCTGCCAAAGCCCCTTACCGGATGTCGCCCAAAGAACTGATGGAGTTGCGCAGCCAGCTCCATGACTTGCTTGAATCTGGAAAGATCCAGCCCTCAAAGGCCCCTTTCGGAGCCCCAGTTCTATTCCAGCAGAAGCAGGATGGTTCACTGCGTTTGTGCGTGGACTATCGAGGGCTGAACAAGGTCACTGTGAAGAACAAGTACCCTATCCCGTTGATAGCAGACCTGTTCGACAGGCTGAGCGGAGCAGCCTTCTTTACAAAGCTCGACCTGCGATCTGGATATTGGCAGGTGCGCATAGCCGCTGGTGACGAGCAAAAGACCACTATGGTGACTAGATATGGTGCATTTGAGTTTCTTGTGATGCCGTTTGGACTTACAAATGCCCCGGCTACTTTTTGTAATCTTATGAACAATGTCTTCTATGATATGCTGGATTGTTATGTTGTGGTGTACTTAGATGACATTGTAGTCTATAGTCGGTCTTTGGATGAACATTTGATGCACCTAGACGCAGTGTTTAGACGTCTAAGGGAGCATCAACTCTATGTAAAGAGGGACAAGTGTGTGTTTTGTACTCCGGAGATCAAGTTCCTTGGTCACGTGGTGGGATACGGGAAGGTTAGAATGGATCCAAGAAAAGTGGAAGCCATCAGAGATTGGCCTGTTCCAAGCAATGTCGGAGAGCTCAGAAGCTTCCTGGGCTTGTCCAATTATTACCGAAAGTTCATCAAAGGGTACTCGCAGGGAGTAGCCCCTCTCACTGATTTGTTGCGGAAGGATCATTCATGGGAATGGAATCCTGCTTGCCAAGAGGCCTTTGAAAGGTTGAAGACACAGATAACTTCAGAACCTGTGTTGAAGCTCCCAGACTTCAACAAGACCTTCGAGGTGCACACCGATGCATCCGACAGGGCTGTCGGTGGAGTGCTTGTTCAAGACGGGCACCCAGTTGCATTCGAGAGTTGGAAACTCAAGCCTGCAGAACAGCGCTATTCAAAGCATGAGCGAGAGATGTTGGCGGTGCTGCACTGCCTTCGAATGTGGAGAGTCTATCTCCTGGGCACTACCTTCTTGGTGAAAACAGATAATGTGGCAAACACTTTCTTTCAAACCCAGAAGAAGCTGACTCCAAGGCAGGCTCGGTGGCAAGAATACTTGGCAGAATATGACTTCCACTGGGAGCATAGGCCTGGGCGACACAACGAGGTCGCTGATGCTCTTAGTCGGAAGGCAGTCGACTTGGTGGCGGCTGTGACAAGCTTCGAGTCTGATTTCATGGAGGACTTGAAGACCCAGGCTGCACTCGACCCAACTTACTAGAAGCTGGTGCAGCAAGTTCAGGACGGTGAAGTTCGCAGATACTTTCTGCAAGATGAACTGTTATATGCAAGAGGAATCCGGGTTTATGTGCCCAACGGAGGAGGGCTGCGAACCCGACTGCTGCGCGAGTGCCATGATGCGCAGTGGGCTGGTCATCCGAGAGTTGAACGCACTATGGCGTTGATGGCGCGCACCTATTACTGGCCAAAAATGGAGGTGGACGTTGAGCTCTACGTTCGGACCTGCCTGACTTGTCAAATGGACAAGGTCGAACGGCGCGCCCAGGCGGGGCTGCTGCAACCCATGCCGACCCCCACGAATCCATGGATGTCCCTGTCCATGGACTTCATCACCGGATTTCCAGAAGTGAAGGGATTCGATGCTGTGATGGTGGTGGTGGACAGGTTTTCTAAATACGCCATCTTCAGCCCCTTTGCAAAAGCTGGCACTGCAGAGCGAGCTGCGGAAGATTTCTTCAAGCATGTAGTGAAGTTGTTCGGCTTACCCACCGATATTGTGAGCGACAGAGATGGTCGTTTCACTGGTCGTTTCTGGGTGCATCTTTTCAAGCTGCTGGGTACCGAACTCAAGTTTTCCACTGCCAATCATCCCCAAACTGATGGGCAGACGGAAAGAATCAATCAATTGCTTGAAGAGTACTTGCGACATTACTGCACAGCAAGTCAAAGAAATTGGCTGGAACTCTTAGACTCGGCGCAGTTTTGCTACAATCTGCACCGGTCCTCAGCAACCAGCTACAGCCCCTTTGAATTGGCCTTAGGCTATCAGCCGCTCACTCCCAGTGAGGTAGCTCTGCAGAAAAATGAAGGCCCATGTCCTGCTGCCTATAGATATGCCATAAGCAAGCAGGAGATGATTGAAGAAGCAAGGGACAGTCTTGCTAAAGCGGTTCGGCGTATGAAGAAGTATGCTGACCAAGGAAGGAGGCCGCTTGAATTCCAAGTTGGAGACAAAGTGATGCTGAAACTTACTCCACAGATTTGGAAGAAGGTAACCAGTAAGCGATGGCACAAGGGACTGATCCAACGCTATGATGGTCCATTCGAGGTAGTGAAACGAGTAGGAGCTGTCGCCTACCGTTTGGCACTACCCGAGCGGATGAAGATTCATCCTACATTCCATGTTAGCTACTTGAAGCCTTTCCATGAAGATGCAGCTAACAGTGAGCGTAACAAGATCAAACGCGCACCCCTCAATGTCACTAAGGAGTTGGACAAAGAGGTTGACAAAGTACTCGAGCACCGGGTCTTGGGCTACAGCAAGATGAACCGGAGGACTGAGTACTTAGTCCAATGGAAGGGTCTGCCAACCAGTGAAGCAAGTTGGGAGAAAGACAGTGTCTTATGGCAGTATGAAGACAAAATCCAGCAATACTTGAGCTCTATTCCGACGAGGACGCCGGCTTCAACTGGTGGGGGTGGTTTGTTAGACCCCTAAGCTCATGGATGGCCTAAGTGTCGCACCTCGGGCACGGACAGGCCATGGGCGTCTAAAACAGAGGCAATTTGGTGGCTTTGCTGAATGTAGACAGCTCATGTGCGCAATGGCATGGGTGTCGCTCACGGCGCACGGCAGGAGGCCGGGTGCGCATTGGCGTGGGCAAGGCATGGCGGGCAGCAGCCTATGTGCGCGGAGGCATAGGCACAAGCAAGACTTGGCGTCGCCCGGATGCACAGCAAAGCAGTCCCGCACGGGGCGGGGCGTGGAGCAGTCCCGCACGGGGCGGGGCGTTGCAAAGTCCCGCACGGGGCGGGGCGTGACGCACTCCCGCCCGGGGCGGGGCGTGGCGAGAGAAAGTCCCGCAACGGGCGGGGCAATTCTAGATGTTGCGGAGCAGCGGAGTCCCGCGTGTGCAATGGCGCGGGGCAGTGCGCAACATGGACCATGGCGGGGCGCGGGCGCGCGCAACACCAGCCGTGGCGAGAGATTTCCCCGTGCGCGCCAAGGCACGGGCGGGAGCAAATGCATGGCTGCTCATGACGGACATTGCGGAGAGCGCGGGTGTGCGCACCGCGCTGGGCGAGCGCTGCACTCGGCATGTGCGGGCGCTGCACTCGGCAAATGCGGGCGCTGCATGGGCTGCAAGCGCCCAGCTCAGCTGCTTGCTACAGTGAGCGACCAGGTGGCTTGGCTGGGCCCAAGACCTGATCAAACTGAAGTTCTTGGACCCAACAGCAGTTGCGGCAGTTACTCGGCAGTAACTCAAGCAGTTCTAACTGACCCAGCAGTAACTTAGCAGTTCTAACTGACCCAGCATGATGTTCCTTCATCCAAAGGCTGAGATTGATTGGTCTACTCGAGATTCACCCTATAAAAGGGCTGTGAGTTGTATGTGCAAGGGTTGGCTGTGTTGGCTGGCTGTGTTGGCTGGTTGTGTTGGCTGGTCTTGAGAGTGCAAGTGTGTGTGTGTTGTAACCTCATCCTCTTGTACATCCTTGTGAGCGAGATTGAGAGTCTTTGGCAGGAAGCACAAGCCCCGGGCTGGTGGGCGAGTCATCTTTGTTGGAGACATTTTGAAGGGTTTTTGCCCGTACTTGTAAGTACTTTATAATACAAGTAAACGGTTTCCCTTCAGCTTTGCTTTCTTGTTATCTTGCTGCTCGAACCTCTGTTTGTAATTGAGAAAAGGCTGGTTGAGAATTGTGCATGGTTCTCAACGCCGCACGGTGGCAATTTGAGTCGGAAAAACATATCCTCAAATTGAGCCCTGTGACAAGTTGTTAGACCCCTAAGCTCATGGATGGCCTAAGTGTCGCACCTCGGGCACGGACAGGCCATGGGCGTTCCATTTCAGAGGTATTGTATTAAGTTTTGTGGCTTTGCAGATCATAAGTTGCTCAAGTGCACAATGACTTGGGCACTGCTCACGGCGCATGGGCAAACAGCGTGCGCACGGGCGTGGGCAAGACTCGGCGGGCAGCTGTCTATGTGCGCAAAGGCATAGGCAGGACAGATTCGGCATCGCCAAGTGCGGGGCAAGGCCTGGCCCGCCCGGGACGGTGCGTGGCGAGAAAAAGTCCCGCCACGGGCGGGGCAATTCTAGATGTTGCGGAGCAGCGGAGTCCCGCGTGCGCAATGGCGCGGGGCAGTGCGCAACATGGACCATGGCGGGGCGTGGGCGCGCGCAACACCAGCCGTGGCGAGAGATTTTCCCGTGTGCGCCAAGGCACGGGCGGGAGCAGATGCATGGCTGCTCATGACGGACATTGCGGAGAGCGCGGGTGTGCGCACCGCGCTGGGCGAGCGCTGCACTCGGCATGTGCGAGCGCTGCACTCGGCAAGTGCGGGCGCTGCATGGGCTGCAAGCGCCCAGCTCAACTGCTTGCTGCAGTGAGCGACCAGGTGGCTTGGCCGAGCCCAAGCCCTGATCAAGCTCAAGTCCGGACCCAACAGCAGTTGCGGCAATTACTCGGCAGTAACTCAAGCAGTTCTAACCGACCCAGCAGTAACTTAGCAGTTCTAACTGCCCCAGCATGATGTTCCTTCATCCAAGGGCTGAGATTGCTTGGTCTACTCGAGATTCACCCTATAAAAGGGCTATGGGTTGTATGTGAAAGGGTTGGCTGGTCTTGAGAGTGCAAGTGTGTGTGTGTTGTAACCTCATCCTCTTGTACATCCTTGTGAGCGAGATTGAGAGTCTTTGGCAGGAAGCACAAGCCCCGGGCTGGTGGGCGAGTCATCTTTGTTGGAGACATTTTGAAGGGTTTTTGCCCGTACTTGTAAGTACTTTATAATACAAGTAAACGGTTTCCCTTCAGCTTTGCTTTCTTGTTATCTTGCTGCTCGAACCTCTGTTTGTAATTGAGAAAAGGCTGGTTGAGAATTGTGCATGGTTCTCAACGCCGCACGGTGGCAATTTGAGTCGGAAAAACATATCCTCAAATTGAGCCCTGTGACAAGTGGTATCAGAGCCCCAGGTTCGTACCAACGGTGGTGGCAATCGACTCTACTCGACGGTTGAATTCTGTCACAAGACGGAGGCCAGCTGCTCTTGAACTTGCGGTGGGCACAAGTTCTTGTTTTGCTCCTGTTCGGTTCTGTCCAGAAGTGAATTCTGCAGAAGTAGCCCCTGAACGTGGATGCTGCGGATGGACGCTCTGAGGGAACGCGTCTCTGCTGTCGAGGCATTGCTCGGCAATGCCCCGGAGGACTCGGACGGTACTGTGTTCGAAATGCTCAACCTGATCGTGGCAGATGTGGTGAATCTGCGCATGCAACTTGCGGTGGTCCAGCAAGCTGTTACCAGTACCGAGCGCGCTGAACGCGCTGAAGCCTCCAAGTCCAGATTGAAGGTGCCGGAACCACAACCCTTCAACGGCACCCGAAGTTCTAAAGAGCTGGAGAACTTCCTGTGGGACGTTGAACAATACTTTGCTACTGCCCATGTCCCCAAGTGCGATCAAGTCACCTTTGTCACCATGCACTTGGCCGGTGATGCCAAGCTGTGGTGGAGAACTCGGGAACGCGAAGCTGTAACCGGTGGTCGTTCAACAATTGAAAGCTGGGACGATTTGAAGAAGGAGTTGCGGGAACAATTCCTTCCATGCAACACCTCCTGGATGGCTCGGGAGGCACTGTGCCGGCTTCGCCATACTGGTTCTATTCGAGAGTATGTAAAACATTTCAGTTCTCTTTTACTTGATATTACTGAAATGTCGGATGCAGATCAGCTTTTCAATTTTATGAGAGGACTGCAGCCTTGGGCGCAACTTGAATTGCGTCGCCAAGGTGTGAAGGACCTTCAGTCGGCGATGGCCCGTGCGGACGCACTGGTGGAGCTGAACACCGGCTGGGGTGATCATGGTCCTGCTCGTCCAAGGATGCAGGGCAAAGCCAAGTTTCCACCGCCCAACAAGCAGTCGGGCAAGGGCGGTAGAAAGCTCCCTAAACCAGGGAATCGAAGGGCCAAAGAGGCGGAGACTAGCAAGAAGGACCCGAAGTCTAACTCGGGGTGCTTTATCTGCACTGGTCCTCATCGCGCAAGGGACTGCCCCAAGCGTGAACGGCTGACGGCCTTGGTGAATCGATCGGAGGACTCGGAACCTGAAGGAAGTCCACAGGTGGCTCCTCTTCAACTCCTTGGCGCCCTCAGTTCCAAACCGAAGCATGAGGCAGAAGGAGGCCTCACTTATGTGAAGGTGTCCCTGAACCAGAAGGACATCACTGCAATGGTGGACACTGGCGCCACACATACGTTCCTGTCCGATCGAATGGTGCAATCTGTCAACTTGAAGATGCAACCTCTCACCACCTTGATCAAGGCGGTGAACTCGGAAAGCAGACCCATTCTTGGAGTGTCCAAGAACGCTGAAGTCCAGATTGGAGGATGGACTGGGCTGCTAGATATCATGATCATACCTTTAGATGATTTTGATATGATCCTTGGCAATAACTTCTTTGTAAAGAACAGTGCAATTGTTGTACCCCATTTGGCTGGGATTTTTGTATCTGATGCTAACAATCCTTGTTTTATAAAAGGATTTCATGGCAGGTCTTTGAAAGGAAGCCATGACGAGAAGCTGACGGCCATGCAATTGGCCAAAGGATGGAAGAAGGGCCATCCTACTTTCTTGGCAGCCATCTACGAGCTGGAACAAGGAGATGAACCTGCTGCTCAAGTTCCTGACTCGGTGCAAAAATTGCTGGGCGAATATGTAGATGTCATGCCCGACGCGTTGCCGCCGGGACTGCCCCCGCACAGGGCAGTGGACCACAAAATAGAGCTTTATCCGGGAACGATGCCCCCTGCCAAAGCCCCTTACCGGATGTCGCCCAAAGAACTGATGGAGTTGCGCAGCCAGCTCCATGACTTGCTTGAATCTGGAAAGATCCAGCCCTCAAAGGCCCCTTTCGGAGCCCCAGTTCTATTCCAGCAGAAGCAGGATGGTTCACTGCGTTTGTGCGTGGACTATCGAGGGCTGAACAAGGTCACTGTGAAGAACAAGTACCCTATCCCGTTGATAGCAGACCTGTTCGACAGGCTGAGCGGAGCAGTCTTCTTTACAAAGCTCGACCTGCGATCTGGATATTGGCAGGTGCGCATAGCCGCTGGTGACGAGCAAAAGACCACTATGGTGACTAGATATGGTGCATTTGAGTTTCTTGTGATGCCGTTTGGACTTACAAATGCCCCGGCTACTTTTTGTAATCTTATGAACAATGTCTTCTATGATATGCTGGATTGTTATGTTGTGGTGTACTTAGATGACATTGTAGTCTATAGTCGGTCTTTGGATGAACATTTGATGCACCTAGACGCAGTGTTTAGACGTCTAAGGGAGCATCAACTCTATGTAAAGAGGGACAAGTGTGTGTTTTGTACTCCGGAGATCAAGTTCCTTGGTCACGTGGTGGGATACGGGAAGGTTAGAATGGATCCAAGAAAAGTGGAAGCCATCAGAGATTGGCCTGTTCCAAGCAATGTCGGAGAGCTCAGAAGCTTCCTGGGCTTGTCCAATTATTACCGAAAGTTCATCAAAGGGTACTCGCAGGGAGTAGCCCCTCTCACTGATTTGTTGAGGAAGGATCATTCATGGGAATGGAATCCTGCTTGCCAAGAGGCCTTTGAAAGGTTGAAGACACAGATAACTTCAGAACCTGTGTTGAAGCTCCCAGACTTCAACAAGACCTTCGAGGTGCACACCGATGCATCCGACAGGGCTGTCGGTGGAGTGCTTGTTCAAGACGGGCACCCAGTTGCATTCGAGAGTTGGAAACTCAAGCCTGCAGAACAGCGCTATTCAGCGCATGAGCGAGAGATGTTGGCGGTGCTGCACTGCCTTCGAATGTGGAGAGTCTATCTCCTGGGCACTACCTTCTTGGTGAAAACAGATAATGTGGCAAACACTTTCTTTCAAACCCAGAAGAAGCTGACTCCAAGGCAGGCTCGGTGGCAAGAATACTTGGCAGAATATGACTTCCACTGGGAGCATAGGCCTGGGCGACACAACCAGGTCGCTGATGCTCTTAGTCGGAAGGCAGTCGACTTGGTGGCGGCTGTGACAAGCTTCGAGTCTGATTTCATGGAGGACTTGAAGACCCAGGCTGCACTCGACCCAACTTACCAGAAGCTGGTGCAGCAAGTTCGGGACGGTGAAGTTCGCAGATACTTTCTGCAAGATGAACTGTTATATGCAAGAGGAATCCGGGTTTATGTGCCCAACGGAGGAGGGCTGCGAACCCGACTGCTGCGCGAGTGCCATGATGCGCAGTGGGCTGGTCATCCGGGAGTTGAACGCACTATGGCGTTGATGGCGCGCACCTATTACTGGCCAAAGATGGAGGCGGACGTTGAGCTCTACGTTCGGAACTGCCTGACTTGTCAAATGGACAAGGTCGAACGGCGCGCCCAGGCGGGGCTGCTGCAACCCCTGCCGACCCCCACGAAGCCATGGATGTCCCTGTCCATGGACTTCATCACCGGATTTCCAGAAGTGAAGGGATTCGATGCTGTGATGGTGGTGGTGGACAGGTTCTCCAAATACGCCATCTTCAGCCCCTTTGCAAAAGCTGGCACTGCAGAGCGAGCTGCGGAAGATTTCTTCAAGCATGTAGTGAAGTTTTTCGGCTTACCCACCGATATTGTGAGCGACAGAGATGGTCGTTTCACTGGTCGCTTCTGGGTGCATCTTTTCAAGCTGCTGGGTACCGAACTCAAGTTTTCCACTGCCAATCATCCCCAAACTGATGGGCAGACGGAAAGAATCAATCAATTGCTTGAAGAGTACTTGCGACATTACTGCACAGCAAGTCAAAGAAATTGGCTGGAACTCTTAGACTCGGCGCAGTTTTGCTACAATCTGCACCGGTCCTCAGCAACCAGCTACAGCCCCTTTGAATTGGCCTTAGGCTATCAGCCGCTCACTCCCAGTGAGGTAGCTCTGCAGAAAAATGAAGGCCCATGTCCTGCTGCCTATAGATATGCCATAAGCAAGCAGGAGATGATTGAAGAAGCAAGGGACAGTCTTGCTAAAGCGGTTCGGCGTATGAAGAAGTATGCTGACCAAGGAAGGAGGCCGCTTGAATTCCAAGTTGGAGACAAAGTGATGCTGAAACTTACTCCACAGATTTGGAAGAAGGTAACCAGTAAGCGATGGCACAAGGGACTGATCCAACGCTATGATGGTCCATTCGAGGTAGTGAAACGAGTAGGAGCTGTCGCCTACCGTTTGGCACTACCCGAGCGGATGAAGATTCATCCTACATTCCATGTTAGCTACTTGAAGCCTTTCCATGAAGATGCAGCTAACAGTGAGCGTAACAAGGTCAAACGCGCACCCCTCAATGTCACTAAGGAGTTGGACAAAGAGGTTGACAAGGTACTCGAGCACCGGGTCTTGGGCTACAGCAAGATGAACCGGAGGACTGAGTACTTAGTCTAATGGAAGGGTCTGCCAACCAGTGAAGCAAGTTGGGAGAAAGACAGTGTCTTATGACAGTATGAAGACAAAATCCAGCAATACTTGAGCTCTATTCCGACGAGGACGCCGGCTTCAACTGATGGGGGTGGTTTGTTAGACCCCTAAGCTCATGGATGGCCTAAGTGTCGCACCTCGGGCACGGACAGGCCATGGGCGTTCCATTTCAGAGGTATTGTATTAAGTTTTGTGGCTTTGCAGATCATAAGTTGCTCAAGTGCACATTGACTTGGGCACTGCTCACGGCGCATGGGCAAACAGCGTGCGCACGGGCGTGGGCAAGACTCGGCGGACAGCTGTCTATGTGCGCAAAGGCATAGGCAGGATAGATTCGGCATCGCCAAGTGCGGAGCAAGGCTTGGCCCGCCCGGGACGGGGCGTGGCGAGAAAAAGTCCCGCCACGGGCGGGGCAATTCTAGATGTTGCGGAGCAGCGGAGTCCCGCGTGCGCAATGGCGCGGGGCAGTGCGCAACATGGACCATGGCGGGGCGCGGGCGCGCGCAACACCAGCCGTGGCGAGAGATTTCCCCGTGCGCGCCAAGGCACGGGTGGGAGCAGATGTATGGCTGCTCATGACGGACATTGCGGAGAGCGCGGATGTGCGCACCGCGCTGGGCGAGCGCTGCACTCGGCATGTGCGAGCGCTGCACTCGGCAAGTGCGGGCGCTGCATGGGCTGCAAGCGCCCAGCTCAACTGCTTGCTGCAGTGAGCGACCAGGTGGCTTGGCTGAGCCCAAGACCTGATCAAACTCAAGTTCTTGGACCCAACAGCAGTTGCGGCAGTTACTCGGCAGTAACTCAAGCAGTTATAACTGACCTAGCAGTAACTTAGCAGTTTTAACTGACCCAGCATGATGTTCCTTCATCCAAAGGCTGAGATTGCTTGGTCTACTCGAGATTCACCCTATAAAAGGGCTGTGTTGGCTGGCTGTGTTGGCTGGCTGTGTTGGCTGGTTGTGTTGGCTGGCTGTGTTGGCTTGTGGTCTTGAGAGTGCAAGTGTGTGTGAGTTGAGCACAATTTGTAATCTCTTGTGGGGAGCGAGAGAGTCTTGAGCAGAGTGTACAAGCCGGGCTGTAGGCGAGTCATTTGCTTGGGATCTTGAAGGGTTTTAGGCCATTCTTGTAAGTACCTTTTGTAAATACAAGTTAAAGGTTTCCCTTCATTATGTTGTGCCTTCTCTTGTGTTGCTTGAACCTCGAACAAAGTTGAAAGTAGGCTGGTTGACAGTGTTCCACACTGCTCAACGCCGCACAGGCTGGATTTGAGTTGGAAAATTACATCCTCATAATAAACCTGCTTCCCTGCGTCCATGTTGCGCACTGCCCCGCGCCATTGCGCACGCGGGACTCCGCTGCTCCGCAACATCTGGAATTGCCCCGCCCGTTGCGGAACTTTCTCTCGCCACGCCCCGTCCCGGGCGGGCTTTGCAACGCCCCGCCCCGTGCGGGACTGCTCCACGCCCCGCCCCGTGCGGGACTGCTTTGCTTTGCATCCGGGCGATGCCAAGTCTTGCTTGTGCCTATGCCTCCGCGCACATAGGCTGCTGCCCGCCATGCCTTGCCCACGCCAATGCACACCCGGCCTCCTGCCGTGTGCCATGAGCGACACCCATGCCATTGCGCACATGAGCTGTCTTCATTCAGCAAAGCCACCAAATTGCCTCTGTTTTAGACGCCCATGGCCTGCCCGTACCCGAGGTGCGACACTTAGGCCATGCCCGGACTTTAGGGGTCTAACAAACCACCCCCACCTGTTGAAACCGGCGTCCTCGTCGGAACAGTGTCAAGGCACTGCTGGAGTTGTCTTCAAACAGTCCCCCTTCCAACTAGTTTCAAAGGTGTTGTGTTTCTTCACTTTGCCATCTTCAAACATGCACCTCGTGCTCCGACACTTGTGCTCCCCGCTTGAAGAGGTTTGGTCACACGGCTTGCTATCAAGGCCACAAGGTTGAGTATGCACCCCACGCTTCCCTGCGCTTGTGCTCCACACCCAACTTGCTCTTGTCTTCATCTTCACAAGAATTGATCTTCACCGACCTTTGGCTTGAATGTTGCAGCCGCACAGTCAAGTATACGCCTTGCACACACACAGTGCATACGCTCCTCACCGACTGCTCAAGTATACATCTAAGTGCTTTTACATAGCACATATGCTCCTCACTCGATTCCCCTTGCTTATAGAACACGCAAGAGTTTGACCAATACAGTGCCCTTAGGCGAAACACAGATTTTTAACTCTCAACATAGAGTTTAGACTTGAGTTCAAATGACTAAACAATAGCCAAAACAAAGACATAGCAGTATACATTTTACAGGGACAGATTGACAAAACATACACTGTCCAAAATGCCTATCTACTGCTCAACCGAACCCAGGTTGTGTCTTCTTCTTCAACTCCTTCTATTGCACAAGTTGAAGTACTCCAAGTCTTCCCAAGCGTTTGCCAAACACTTGGCTTGTTGCGCGCTGCACGCCACGCAACTCCGTTCAAGTCACAGCAACAAAGAACACATATTATATTTTGGCATCAACAAAATCTCAGTTTGGGGCAGAGGCCTTCAGCAGATTGTTCAAGCATTCTGCTTTCCACATCACCTTCTTCTGCACTTTGCAGTAGCCCCGTCCAAGGTTTTGCGCCGAGCAACAGTCCGCATCAAGTAGCCGTCCGCACATCTTGCAGTCCGCATTGTGGCAGCCCCATGCTGTCACCTCTTGACTATGTCGCCCGCTGTGATCGTCTTCACTGCGATCACTGTGGTGGCCGCCTGCCAGCCACGCAATGCCGAGTCCGTGCCACCAAGCACATGGACTTGTATGGTTCCGCACCAGCGTCTGCAGTCCCAAACTTCCTGCACACAAGAAAGTTAGATAAAGAAGGGTCCTGCTCACTGTCCACGCCTGCGCGCACATGGACAGTCCGCCTCCATAGTGCAATGCTCGTGCCCGTCACGAACACTTGTACTCCGCTGCGCTTTTGGAACACCGTGCAAGGATGCTCCCTCCAAGTACTCCGGCACCTGGATGTTGTTCCTCGCGTTGTTCAGGTTTTGGTCGAGTGTGTGCCCGAGGTCTGCGCACACCGCCACCTTCCTCAAGATCTGGGCTGCGGTCAGCCCCCTCCACCTGAGGCATCCGACTCCGTAGCCGGGTTGGGATGGAAGTCGCCGTCTTTAGACTTGTTCTCTGCTCGGTAGGAGCGAGAGGCTTTGTGGTTCTTCCCACCTCTCTTCTTCTTGGCAGCACCATACTCTCCGCTGTCCGCGTGCCAGTCAAGCAGTGCGTCTGCGTTGGCCACCGCAGTTTGGAGATTGGTGACTCCGCACCGTCGAAGTTCCCGTTGAGCCCACGGCTTCAAGCCCTTCATGAAGTAGAACAGCTTGTCGGCCTCCGTCATGTTCTTGACTTCCAACATCAAAGAGTGAAACTCCTTAATGTATGCTCGGACAGAACTTGTATGTTGCAGTGCATCCAACGCTTCACGGGCAGCCACGAAGTGTTGGTCGGAAGGAACTGCTCCTTGAGTTCTCTCGTCATCGCGTCCCAGTCTTCGATCTTGGGACAGCCACCATCTGCAACATTCTGCTCCCGAGTGCGCCACCAAAGCTTGGCTCCATCAACCAAGTACATGGCAGCAAGGGTGACCCGTTCACCCACCGGAATCTGGGCAGCATTGAAGAACTGCTCCATGTCCCATAAGAAGTTCTCGAGTTCAGGGGAACTCCTTGTTCCGTTGAAGGCCTTCGGCTCCGGAACTCTCACCTTGGTTCTGGACCCTCCCGTCGTCTCCCGGTCAAGACGCAGGATTGCCAAGTCCGCCCTCAACTCCGCCACTGTAGCCGTCAACTTGGCCACAGCAAGCTTCAAATCTGCCGCTTCAGTCTTCTGCTCAGCAACAGAAATGAACAGCGACTCTAGTGCCTCCGCCATCGATCCGTCGAGGTTGGAGACGTCCCCTGTGGACTCTTCTAGAGTCTTGACGCGTTCCCGCAACGCATCCATGTGCAGCACTCGAGCGAAGTCCACTGCACAGGGCTGTAGGGGTCTTTGCAGTGTGGTGCGTGACAGCGCCGACTGTCACAGGAAATGCACGAACCTGGTACGAACTTCTGCGAACCTGGTTGCCGTTTGAAGGAAACCTCGCTCTGATACCACTTGTCACAGGGTTGATTATGAGGATGTAATTTTCCAACTCAAAACCAGCCTGTGCGGCGTTGAGCAGTGTGGAACACTGTCAACCAGCCTACTTTCAACTTTGTTCGAGGTTCAAGCAACACAAGAGAAGGCACAACATAATGAAGGGAAACCTTTAACTTGTATTTACAAAAGTACTTACAAGAATGGACTAAAACCCTTCAAGATCCCAAGCAAATGACTCGCCTACAGCCCGGCTTGTACACTCTGCTCAAGACTCTCTCGCTCCCCACAAGAGATTACAAATTGTGCTCAACTCACACACACTTGCACTCTCAAGACCATAAGCCAACACAGCCAGCCAACACAACCAGCCAACACAGCCAGCCAACACAGCCAACCCTTGCACATACAACTCACAGCCCTTTTATAGGGTGAATCTCGAGTAGACCAAGCAATCTCAGCCTTTGGATGAAGGAACATCATGCTGGGTCAGTTAGAATTGCTAAGTTACTGCTGGGTCAGTTAGAACTGCTTGAGTTACTGCCGAGTAACTGCCGCAACTGCTGTTGGGTCCAAGAACTTGAGCTTGATCAGGACTTGGGCTCAGCCAAGCCACCTGGTCGCTCACTGCAGCAAGCAGTTGAGCTGGGCGCTTGCAGCCCATGCAGCGCCCGCATTTGCCGAGTGCAGCGCCCGCACATGCCGAGTGCAGCGCTCGCCCAGCGCGGTGCGCACATCCGCGCTCTCCGCAATGTCCGTCATGAGCAGCCATACATCTGCTCCCACCCGTGCCTTGGCGCGCACGGGGAAATCTCTCGCCACGGCTGGTGTTGCGCGCGCCCGCGCCCCGCCATGGTCCATGTTGCGCACTGCCCCGCGCCATTGCGCACGCGGGACTCCGCTGCTCCGCAACATCTGGAATTGCCCCGCCCGTTGCGGGACTTTCTCTCGCCATGCCCCGCCCCGGGCGGGCTTTGCAACGCCCCGCCCCGTGCGGGACTGCTCCACGCCCCGCCCCGTGCGGGACTGCTTTGCTTTGCATCCGGGCGACGCCAAGTCTTGCTTGTGCCTATGCCTCCGCGCACATAGGCTGCTGCCCGCCATGCCTTGCCCACGCCAATGCGCACCCGGCCTCCTGCCGTGCGCCGTGAGCGACACCCATGCCATTGCGCACATGAGCTGTCTTCATTCAGCAAAGCCACCAAATTGCCGCTGTTTTAGACGCCCATGGCCTGCCCGTGCCCGAGGTGCGACACTTAGGCCATGCCCGGACTTTAGGGGTCTAACAAACCACCCCCACCTGTTGAAACCGGCGTCCTCGTCGGAACAGTGTCAAGGCACTGCTGGAGTTGTCTTCAAACAGTCCCCCTTCCAACTAGTTTCAAAGGTGTTGTGTTTCTTCACTTTGCCATCTTCAAACATGCACCTCGTGCTCCGACACTTGTGCTCCCCGCTTGAAGAGGTTTGGTCACACGGCTTGCTTTCAAGGCCACAAGGTTGAGTATGCACCCCACGCTTCCCTGCGCTTGTGCTCCACACCCAACTTGCTCTTGTCTTCATCTTCACAAGAATTGATCTTCACCGATCTTTGGCTTGAATGTTGCAGCCGCACAGTCAAGTATACGCCTTGCACACACACAGTGCATACGCTCCTCACCGACTGCTCAAGTATACATCTAAGTGCTTTTACATAGCACATATGCTCCTCACTCGATTCCCCTTGCTTATAGAACACGCAAGAGTTTGACCAATACAGTGCCCTTAGGCGAAACACAGATTTTTAACTCTCAACATAGAATTTAGACTTGAGTTCAAATGACTAAACAATAGCCAAACACAAAGACATAGCAGTATACATTTTACAGGGACAGATTTACAAAACATACACTGTCCAAAATGCCTATCTACTGCTCAACCGAACCCAGGTTGTGTCTTCTTCTTCAACTCCTTCAATTGCACAAGTTGAAGTACTCCAAGTCTTCCCAAGCATTTGCCAAACACTTGGCTTGTTGCGCGCTGCACGCCACGCAACTCCGTTCAAGTCACAGCAACAAAGAACACATATTATATTTTGGCATCAACAAAATCTCAGTTTGGGGCAAAGGCCTTCAGCAAATTGTTCAAGCATTCTGCTTTCCACATCACCTTCTTCTGCACCTTGCAGTAGCCCCGTCCAAGTTTTTGCGCCGAGCAACAGTCCGCATCAAGTAGCAGTCCGCACATCTCGCAGTCCGCATTGTGGCAGCCCCATGCTGTCACCTCTTGACTATGTCGCCCGCTGTGATCGTCTTCACTGCGATCACTGTGGTGGCCGCCTGCCAGCCACGCAATGCCGAGTCCGTGCCACCGAGCACACGGACTTGTATGGTTCCGCACCAACGTCTGCAGTCCCAAACTTCCTGCACACAGGAAAGTTAGATAAAGAAGGGTCCTGCTCACTGTCCACGCCTGCGCGCACATGGACAGTCCGCCTCCATAGTGCAATGCTCGTGCCCGTCACGAACACTTGTACTCCGCTGCGCCTTTGGAACACCGTGCAAGGATGCTCCCTCCAAGTACTCCGGCACATGGATGTTGTCCCTCGCGTTGTTCAGGTTTTGGTCGAGTGTGTGCCCGAGGTCTGCGCACACCGCCACCTTCCTCAAGATCTGGGCTGCGGTCAGCCCCCTCCACCTGAGGCATCCGACTCCGTAGCCGGATTGGGATGGAAGTCGCCATTCTCCACCCTCGACAAGGACATGGAACTCCTTGTCTCCTTGAAGGACTTTGGCTTCAGAACCTTCACCGTGGTTCTTCAAGTTTCTGCCGTCTCCAACGCATATCGTGCTCGACACAGATCAGCCACCTCCGCCTTCAAGTCGGTCACCATGGCCCTCAAGTCGGCCAATGGAGTGACCACTGGATCTGCCACTTTAGCGTTCTGTTCTGCCGCTTTAGTGGACAGCAGCCCTCTTGTCTCCAACTTGGAATTCAAGCGGCCTCCTTCCTTGGTCAGCATACTTCTTCATACGCCGAATCGCTTTAGCAAGACTGTCCCTTGCTTCTTCAAACATCTCCTATGCCTCCGCGCACATAGGCTGCTGCCCGCCATGCCTTGCCCACGCCAATGCGCACCCGGCCTCCTGCCGTGCGCCGTGAGCGACACCCATGCCATTGCGCACATGAGCTGTCTACATTCAGCAAAGCCACCAAATTGCCTCTGTTTTAGACGCCCATGGCCTGCCCGTGCCCGAGGTGCGACACTTAGGCCATGCCCGGACTTTAGGGGTCTAACAAACCACCCCCACCTGTTGAGACCGGCGTCCTCGTCGGAACAGTGTCAAGGCACTGCTGGAGTTGTCTTCAAACAGTCCCCCTTCCAACTAGTTTCAAAGGTGTTGTGTTTCTTCACTTTGCCATCTTCAAACATGCACCTCGTGCTCCGACACTTGTGCTCCCCGCTTGAAGAGGTTTGGTCACACGGCTTGCTATCAAGGCCACAAGGTTGAGTATGCACCCCACGCTTCCCTGCGCTTGTGCTCCACACCCAACTTGCTCTTGTCTTCATCTTCACAAGAATTGATCTTCACCGACCTTTGGCTTGAATGTTGCAGCCGCACAGTCAAGTATACGCCTTGCACACACACAGTGCATACGCTCCTCACCGACTGCTCAAGTATACATCTAAGTGCTTTTACATAGCACATATGCTCCTCACTCGATTCCCCTTGCTTATAGAACACGCAAGAGTTTGACCAATACAGTGCCCTTAGGCGAAACACAGATTTTTAACTCTCAACATAGAGTTTAGACTTGAGTTCAAATGACTAAACAATAGCCAAAATAAAGACATAGCAGTATACATTTTACAGGGACAGATTGACAAAACATACACTGTCCAAAATGCCTATCTACTGCTCAACCGAACCCAGGTTGTGTCTTCTTCTTCAACTCCTTCAATTGCACAAGTTGAAGTACTCCAAGTCTTCCCAAGCGTTTGCCAAACACTTGGCTTGCTGCGCGCTGCACGCCACGCAACTCCGTTCAAGTCACAGCAACAAAGAACACATATTATATTTTGGCATCAACAAAATCTCAGTTTGGGGCAGAGGCCTTCAGCAGATTGTTCAAGCATTCTGCTTTCCACATCACCTTCTTCTGCACCTTGCAGTAGCCCCGTCCAAGGTTTTGTGCCGAGCAACAGTCCGCATCAAGTAGCAGTCCGCCCATCTTGCAGTCCGCATTGTGGCAGCCCCATGCTGTCACCTCTTGACTATGTCGCCCGCTGTGATCGTCTTCACTGCGATCACTGTGGTGGCCGCCTGCCAGCCACGCAATGCCGAGTCCGTGCCACCAAGCACACGGACTTGTATGGTTCCGCACCAGCGTCTGCAGTCCCAAACTTCCTGCACACAAGAAAGTTAGATAAAGAAGGGTCCTGCTCACTGTCCACGCCTGCGCGCACATGGACAGTCCGCCTCCATAGTGCAATGCTCGTGCCCGTCACGAACACTTGTACTCCGCTGCGCTTTTGGAACACCGTGCAAGGATGCTCCCTCCATGTACTCCGGCACCTGGATGTTGTCCCTCGCGTTGTTCAGGTTTTGGTCGAGTGTGTGCCCGAGGTCTGCGCACACCGCCACCTTCCTCAAGATCTGGGCTGCGGTCAGCCCCCTCCACCTGAGGCATCCGACTCCGTAGCCGGATTGGGATGGAAGTTGCCATTCTCCACCCTCGACAAGGACATGGAACTCCTTGTCTCCTTGAAGGACTTTGGCTTCAGAACCTTCACCGTGGTTCTGCAAGTTTCTGCCGTCTCCAACGCATATCGTGCTCGACGCAGATCAGCCACCTCCGCCTTCAAGTCGGTCACCATGGCCCTCAAGTCGGCCAATGGAGTGACCACTGGATCTGCCACTTTAGCGTTCTGTTCTGCCGCTTTAGTGGACAGCAGCCCTCTTGTCTCCGCCATCGCGCCGATGAGGTCGGAGACGTCCCCAAGGGACTGTTGTAGGGCCTGGACGCGTTCCTGCAACGCATCCATGTGCAGCACTCGAGCGAAGTCCACTGCACAGGGCTGTAGGGGTCTTTGCAGTGTGGTGCGGTGACAGCGCCGACTGTCACAGGAAATGCATGAACCTGGTACGAACTTCTGCGAACCTGGTTGCCGTTTGAAGGAAACCTCGCTCTGATACCACTTGTCACAGGGTTGATTATGAGGATGTAATTTTCCAACTCAAAACCAGCCTGTGCGGCGTTGAGCAGTGTGGAACACTGTCAACCAGCCTACTTGCAACTTTGTTCGAGGTTCAAGCAACACAAGAGAAGGCACAACATAATGAAGGGAAACCTTTAACTTGTATTTACAAAAGTACTTACAAGAATGGACTAAAACCCTTCAAGATCTCAAGCAAATGACTCGCCTACAGCCCGGCTTGTACACTCTGCTCAAGACTCTCTCGCTCCCCACAAGAGATTACAAATTGTGCTCAACTCACACACACTTGCACTCTCAAGACCATAAGCCAACACAGCCAGCCAACACAACCAGCCAACACAGCCAGCCAACACAGCCAACCCTTGCACATACAACTCACAGCCCTTTTATAGGGTGAATCTCGAGTAGACCAATCAATCTCAGCCTTTGGATGAAGGAACATCATGCTGGGTCAGTTAGAACTGCTAAGTTACTGCTGGGTCAGTTAGAACTGCTTGAGTTACTGCCGAGTAACTGCCGCAACTGCTGTTGGGTCCGGACTTGAGCTTGATCAGGGCTTGGGCTCATACCACTTGTCACAGGGCTCAATTTGAGGATATGTTTTTCCGACTCAAATTGCCACCGTGCGGCGTTGAGAACCATGCACAATTCTCAACCAGCCTTTTCTCAATTACAAACAGAGGTTCGAGCAGCAAGATAACAAGAAAGCAAAGCTGAAGGGAAACCGTTTACTTGTATTATAAAGTACTTACAAGTACGGGCAAAAACCCTTCAAAATGTCTCCAACAAAGATGACTCGCCCACCAGCCCGGGGCTTGTGCTTCCTGCCAAAGACTCTCAATCTCGCTCACAAGGATGTACAAGAGGATGAGGTTACAACACACACACACTTGCACTCTCAAGACCAGCCAACCCTTTCACATACAACCCATAGCCCTTTTATAGGGTGAATCTCGAGTAGACCAAGCAATCTCAGCCCTTGGATGAAGGAACATCATGCTGGGGCAGTTAGAACTGCTAAGTTACTGCTGGGTCGGTTAGAACTGCTTGAGTTACTGCCGAGTAACTGCCGCAACTGCTGTTGGGTCCGGACTTGAGCTTGATCAGGGCTTGGGCTCGGCCAAGCCACCTGGTCGATCACTGCAGCAAGCAGTTGAGCTGGGCGCTTGCAGCCCATGCAGCGCCCGCACTTGCCGAGTGCAGCGCTCGCACATGCCGAGTGCAGCGCTCGCCCAGCGCGGTGCGCACACCCGCGCTCTCCGCAATGTCCGTCATGAGCAGCCATGCATCTGCTCCCGCCCGTGCCTTGGCGCGCACGGGAAAATCTCTCGCCACGGCTGGTGTTGCGCGCGCCCGCGCCCCGCCATGGTCCATGTTGCGCACTGCCCCGCGCCATTGCGCACGCGGGACTCCGCTGCTCCGCAACATCTAGAATTGCCCCGCCCGTGGCGGGACTTTTTCTCGCCACGCCCCGTCCCGGGCGGGCCAAGCCTTGCTCCGCACTTGGCGATGCCGAATCTGTCCTGCCCATGCCTTTGCGCACATAGACAGCTGTCCGCCGAGTCTTGCCCACGCCCGTGCGCACACTGTTTGCCCATGCGCCGTGAGCAGTGCCCAAGTCATTGTGCACTTGAGCAACTTATGATCTGCAAAGCCACAAAACTTAATACAATACCTCTGAAATGGAACGCCCATGGCCTGTCCGTGCCCGAGGTGCGACACTTAGGCCATCCATGAGCTTAGGGGTCTAACAAACCACCCCCACCAGTTGAAGCCGGCGTCCTCGTCGGAATAGAGCTCAAGTATTGCTGGATTTTGTCTTCATACTGCCATAAGACACTGTCTTTCTCCCAACTTGCTTCACTGGTTGGCAGACCCTTCCATTGGACTAAGTACTCAGTCCTCCGGTTCATCTTGCTGTAGCCCAAGACCCGGTGCTCGAGTACCTTGTCAACCTCTTTGTCCAACTCCTTAGTGACATTGAGGGGTGCGCGTTCGATCTTGTTACGCTCACTGTTAGCTGCATCTTCATGGAAAGGCTTCAAGTAGCTAACATGGAATGTAGGATGAATCTTCATCCGCTCGGGTAGTGCCAAACGGTAGGCGACAGCTCCTACTCGTTTCACTACCTCGAATGGACCATCATAGCGTTGGATCAGTCCCTTGTGCCATCGCTTACTGGTTACCTTCTTCCAAATCTTTGGAGTAAGTTTCAGCATCACTTTGTCTCCAACTTGGAATTCAAGCGGCCTCCTTCCTTGGTCAGCATACTTCTTCATACGCCGAACCGCTTTAGCAAGACTGTCCCTTGCTTCTTCAATCATCTCCTGCTTGCTTATGGCATATCTATAGGCAGCAGGACATGGGCCTTCATTTTTCTGCAGAGCTACCTCACTGGGAGTGAGCGGCTGATAGCCTAAGGCCAATTCAAAGGGGCTGTAGCTGGTTGCTGAGGACCGGTGCAGATTGTAGCAAAACTGCGCCGAGTCTAAGAGTTCCAGCCAATTTCTTTGACTTGCTGTGCAGTAATGTCGCAAGTACTCTTCAAGCAATTGATTGATTCTTTCCGTCTGCCCATCAGTTTGGGGATGATTGGCAGTGGAAAACTTGAGTTCGGTACCCAGCAGCTTGAAAAGATGCACCCAGAAACGACCAGTGAAACGACCATCTCTGTCGCTCACAATATCGGTGGGTAAGCCGAACAACTTCACTACATGCTTGAAGAAATCTTCCGCAGCTCGCTCTGCAGTGCCAGCTTTTGCAAAGGGGCTGAAGATGGCGTATTTAGAAAACCTGTCCACCACCACCATCACAGCATCGAATCCCTTCACTTCTGGAAATCCGGTGATGAAGTCCATGGACAGGGACATCCATGGCTTCGTGGGGGTCGGCAGGGGTTGCAGCAGCCCCGCCTGGGCGCGCCGTTCGACCTTGTCCATTTGACAAGTCAGGCAGGTCCGAACGTAGAGCTCAACGTCCACCTCCATTTTTGGCCAGTAATAGGTGCGCGCCATCAACGCCATAGTGCGTTCAACTCCCGGATGACCAGCCCACTGCGCATCATGGCACTCGCGCAGCAGTCGGGTTCGCAGCCCTCCTCCATTGGGCACATAAACCCGGATCCCTCTTGCATATAACAGTTCATCTTGCAGAAAGTATCTGCGAACTTCACCGTCCCGAACTTGCTGCACCAGCTTCTGGTAAGTTGGGTCGAGTGCAGCCTGGGTCTTCAAGTCCTCCATGAAATCAGACTCGAAGCTTGTCACAGCCGCCACCAAGTCGACTGCCTTCCGACTAAGAGCATCAGCGACCTGGTTGTGTCGCCCAGGCCTATGCTCCCAGTGGAAGTCATATTCTGCCAAGTATTCTTGCCACCGAGCCTGCCTTGGAGTCAGCTTCTTCTGGGTTTGAAAGAAAGTGTTTGCCACATTATCTATTTTCACCAAGAAGGTAGTGCCCAGGAGATAGACTCTCCACATTCGAAGGCAGTGCAGCACCGCCAACATCTCTCGCTCATGCGCTGAATAGCGCTGTTCTACAGGCTTGAGTTTCCAACTCTCGAATGCAACTGGGTGCCCGTCTTGAACAAGCACTCCACCGACAGCTCTGTCGGATGCATCGGTGTGCACCTCGAAGGTCTTGTTGAAGTCTGGGAGCTTCAACACAGGTTCTGAAGTTATCTGTGTCTTCAACCTTTCAAAGGCCTCTTGGCAAGCAGGATTCCATTCCCATGAATGATCCTTCCGCAACAAATCAGTGAGAGGGGCTACTCCCTGCGAGTACCCTTTGATGAACTTTCGATAATAATTGGACAAGCCCAGGAAGCTTCTGAGCTCTCCGACATTGCTTGGAACAGGCCAATCTCTGATGGCTTCCACTTTTCTTGGATCCATTCTAACCTTCCCGTATCCCACCACGTGACCAAGGAACTTGATCTCCGGAGTACAATACACACACTTGTCCCTCTTTACATAGAGTTGATGCTCCCTTAGACGTCTAAACACTGCATCTAGGTGCATCAAATGTTCATCCAAAGACCGACTATAGACTACAATGTCATCTAAGTACACCACAACATAACAATCCAGCATATCATAGAAGACATTGTTCATAAGATTACAAAAAGTAGCCGGGGCATTTGTAAGTCCAAACGGCATCACAAGAAACTCAAATGCACCATATCTAGTCACCATAGTGGTCTTTTGCTCGTCACCAGCGGCTATGCGCACCTGCCAATATCCAGATCGCAGGTCGAGCTTTGTAAAGAAGACTGCTCCGCTCAGCCTGTCGAACAGGTCTGCTATCAACGGGATAGGGTACTTGTTCTTCACAGTGACCTTGTTCAGCCCTCGATAGTCCACGCACAAACGCAGTGAACCATCCTGCTTCTGCTGGAATAGAACTGGGGCTCCGAAAGGGGCCTTTGAGGGCTGGATCTTTCCAGATTCAAGCAAGTCATGGAGCTGGCTGCGTAACTCCATCAGTTCTTTGGGCGACATCCGGTAAGGGGCTTTGGCAGGGGGCACCATTCCCGGATAAAGCTCTATTTTGTGGTCCACTGCCCTGTGCGGGGGCAGTCCCGGCGGCAACGCGTCGGGCATGACATCTACATATTCGCCCAGCAATTTTTGCACCGAGTCAGGAACTTGAGCAGCAGGTTCATCTCCTTGTTCCAGCTCGTAGATGGCTGCCAAGAAAGTAGGATGGCCCTTCTTCCATCCTTTGGCCAATTGCATGGCCGTCAGCTTCTCGTCATGGCTTCCTTTCAAAGACCTGCCATGAAATCCTTTTATAAAACAAGGATTGTTAGCATCAGATACAAAAATCCCAGCCAAATGGGGTACAACAATTGCACTGTTCTTTACAAAGAAGTTATTGCCAAGGATCATATCAAAATCATCTAAAGGTATGATCATGATATCTAGCAGCCCAGTCCATCCTCCAATCTGGACTTCAGCGTTCTTGGACACTCCAAGAATGGGTCTGCTTTCCGAGTTCACCGCCTTGATCAAGGTGGTGAGAGGTTGCATCTTCAAGTTGACAGATTGCACCATTCGATCGGACAGGAACGTATGTGTGGCGCCAGTGTCCACCATTGCAGTGATGTCCTTCTGGTTCAGGGACACCTTCACATAAGTGAGGCCTCCTTCTGCCTCATGCTTCGGTTTGGAACTGAGGGCGCCAAGGAGTTGAAGAGGAGCCACCTGTGGACTTCCTTCAGGTTCCGAGTCCTCCGATCGATTCACCAAGGCCGTCAGCCGTTCACGCTTGGGGCAGTCCCTTGCGCGATGAGGACCAGTGCAGATAAAGCACCCCGAGTTAGACTTCGGGTCCTTCTTGCTAGTCTCCGCCTCTTTGGCCCTTCGATTCCCTGGTTTAGGGAGCTTTCTACCGCCCTTGCCCGACTGCTTGTTGGGCGGTGGAAACTTGGCTTTGGCCTGCATCCTTGGACGAGCAGGACCATGATCACCCCAGCCGGTGTTCAGCTCCACCAGTGCGTCCGCACGGGCCATCGCCGACTGAAGGTCCTTCACACCTTGGCGACGCAATTCAAGTTGCGCCCAAGGCTGCAGTCCTCTCATAAAATTGAAAAGTTGATCTGCATCCGACATTTCAGTAATATCAAGTAAAAGAGAACTGAAATGTTTTACATACTCTCGAATAGAACCAGTATGGCGAAGCCGGCACAGTGCCTCCCGAGCCATCCAGGAGGTGTTGCATGGAAGGAATTGTTCCCGCAACTCCTTCTTCAAATCGTCCCAGCTTTCAATGGTTGAACGACCACCGGTTACAGCTTCGCGTTCCCGAGTTCTCCACCATAGCTTGGCATCACCGGCCAAGTGCATGGTGACAAAGGCGACTTGATCGCACTTGGGGACATGGGCAGTAGCAAAGTATTGTTCAACGTCCCACAGGAAGTTCTCCAGCTCTTTAGAACTTCGGGTGCCGTTGAAGGGTTGTGGTTCCGGCACCTTCAATCTGGACTTGGAGGCTTCAGCGCGTTCAGCGCGCTCGGTACTGGTAACAGCTTGCTGGACCACCGCAAGTTGCATGCGCAGATTCGCCACATCTGCCACGATCAGGTTGAGCATTTCGAACACAGTACCATCCGAGTCCTCCGGGGCATTGCCGAGCAATGCCTCGACAGCAGAGACGCGTTCCCTCAGAGCGTCCATCCGCAGCATCCACGTTCAGGGGCTACTTCTGCAGAATTCACTTCTGGACAGAACCGAACAGGAGCAAAACAAGAACTTGTGCCCACCGCAAGTTCAAGAGCAGCTGGCCTCCGTCTTGTGACAGAATTCAACCGTCGAGTAGAGTCGATTGCCACCACCGTTGGTACGAACCTGGGGCTCTGATACCACTTGTCACAGGGCTCTGATATCATGATCATACCTTTAGATGATTTTGATATGATCCTTGGCAATAACTTCTTTGTAAAACAAGGATTGTTAGCATCAGATACAAAAATCCCAGCCAAATGGGGTACAACAATTGCACTGTTCTTTACAAAGTGCGATCAAGTCGCCTTTGTCACCATGCACTTGGCCGGTGATGCCAAGCTGTGGTGGAGAACTCGGGAACGCGAAGCTGTAACCGGTGGTCGTTCAACAATTGAAAGCTGGGACGATTTGAAGAAGGAGTTGCGGGAACAATTCCTTCCATGCAACACCTCCTGGATGGCTCGGGAGGCACTGTGCCGGCTTCGCCATACTGGTTCTATTCGAGAGTATGTAAAACATTTCAGTTCTCTTTTACTTGATATTACTGAAATGTCGGATGCAGATCAGCTTTTCAATTTTATGAGAGGACTGCAGCCTTGGGCGCAACTTGAATTGCGTCGCCAAGGTGTGAAGGACCTTCAGTCGGCGATGGCCCGTGCGGACGCACTGGTGGAGCTGAACACCGGCTGGGGTGATCATGGTCCTGCTCGTCCAAGGATGCAGGCCAAAGCCAAGTTTCCACCGCCCAACAAGCAGTCGGGCAAGGGCGGTAGAAAGCTCCCTAAACCAGGGAATCGAAGGGCCAAAGAGGCGGAGACTAGCAAGAAGGACCCGAAGTCTAACTCGGGGTGCTTTATCTGCACTGGTCCTCATCGCGCAAGGGACTGCCCCAAGCGTGAACGGCTGACGGCCTTGGTGAATCGATCGGAGGACTCGGAACCTGAAGGAAGTCCACAGGTGGCTCCTCTTCAACTCCTTGGCGCCCTCAGTTCCAAACCGAAGCATGAGGCAGAAGGAGGCCTCACTTATGTGAAGGTGTCCCTGAACCAGAAGGACATCACTGCAATGGTGGACACTGGCGCCACACATACGTTCCTGTCCGATCGAATGGTGCAATCTGTCAACTTGAAGATGCAACCTCTCACCACCTTGATCAAGGCGGTGAACTCGGAAAGCAGACCCATTCTTGGAGTGTCCAAGAACGCTGAAGTCCAGATTGGAGGATGGACTGGGCTGCTAGATATCATGATCATACCTTTAGATGATTTTGATATGATCCTTGGCAATAACTTCTTTGTAAAGAACAGTGCAATTGTTGTACCCCATTTGGCTGGGATTTTTGTATCTGATGCTAACAATCCTTGTTTTATAAAAGGATTTCATGGCAGGTCTTTGAAAGGAAGCCATGACGAGAAGCTGACGGCCATGCAATTGGCCAAAGGATGGAAGAAGGGCCATCCTACTTTCTTGGCAGCCATCTACGAGCTGGAACAAGGAGATGAACCTGCTGCTCAAGTTCCTGACTCGGTGCAAAAATTGCTGGGCGAATATGTAGATGTCATGCCCGACGCGTTGCCGCCGGGACTGCCCCCGCACAGGGCAGTGGACCACAAAATAGAGCTTTATCCGGGAATGGTGCCCCCTGCCAAAGCCCCTTACCGGATGTCGCCCAAAGAACTGATGGAGTTACGCAGCCAGCTCCATGACTTGCTTGAATCTGGAAAGATCCAGCCCTCAAAGGCCCCTTTCGGAGCCCCAGTTCTATTCCAGCAGAAGCAGGATGGTTCACTGCGTTTGTGCGTGGACTATCGAGGGCTGAACAAGGTCACTGTGAAGAACAAGTACCCTATCCCGTTGATAGCAGACCTGTTCGACAGGCTGAGCGGAGCAGTCTTCTTTACAAAGCTCGACCTGCGATCTGGATATTGGCAGGTGCGCATAGCCGCTGGTGACGAGCAAAAGACCACTATGGTGACTAGATATGGTGCATTTGAGTTTCTTGTGATGCCGTTTGGACTTACAAATGCCCCGGCTACTTTTTGTAATCTTATGAACAATGTCTTCTATGATATGCTGGATTGTTATGTTGTGGTGTACTTAGATGACATTGTAGTCTATAGTCGGTCTTTGGATGAACATTTGATGCACCTAGACGCAGTGTTTAGACGTCTAAGGGAGCATCAACTCTATGTAAAGAGGGACAAGTGTGTGTTTTGTACTCCGGAGATCAAGTTCCTTGGTCACGTGGTGGGATACGGGAAGGTTAGAATGGATCCAAGAAAAGTGGAAGCCATCAGAGATTGGCCTGTTCCAAGCAATGTCGGAGAGCTCAGAAGCTTCCTGGGCTTGTCCAATTATTACCGAAAGTTCATCAAAGGGTACTCGCAGGGAGTAGCCCCTCTCACTGATTTGTTGCGGAAGGATCATTCATGGGAATGGAATCCTGCTTGCCAAGAGGCCTTTGAAAGGTTGAAGACACAGATAACTTCAGAACCTGTGTTGAAGCTCCCAGACTTCAACAAGACCTTCGAGGTGCACACCGATGCATCCGACAGAGCTGTCGGTGGAGTGCTTGTTCAAGACGGGCACCCAGTTGCATTCGAGAGTTGGAAACTCAAGCCTGCAGAACAGCGCTATTCAGCGCATGAGCGAGAGATGTTGGCGGTGCTGCACTGCCTTCGAATGTGGAGAGTCTATCTCCTGGGCACTACCTTCTTGGTGAAAACAGATAATGTGGCAAACACTTTCTTTCAAACCGAGAAGAAGCTGACTCCAAGGCAGGCTCGGTGGCAAGAATACTTGGCAGAATATGACTTCCACTGGGAGCATAGGCCTGGGTGACACAACCAGGTCGCTGATGCTCTTAGTCGGAAGGCAGTCGACTTGGTGGCGGCTGTGACAAGCTTCGAGTCTGATTTCATGGAGGACTTGAAGACCCAGGCTGCACTCGACCCAACTTACCAGAAGCTGGTGCAGCAAGTTCGGGACGGTGAAGTTCGCAGATACTTTCTGCAAGATGAACTGTTATATGCAAGAGGGATCCGGGTTTATGTGCCCAATGGAGGAGGGCTGCGAACCCGACTGCTGCGCGAGTGCCATGATGCGCAGTGGGCTGGTCATCCGGGAGTTGAACGCACTATGGCGTTGATGGCGCGCACCTATTACTGGCCAAAAATGGAGGCGGACGTTGAGCTCTACGTTCGGACCTGCCTGACTTGTCAAATGGACAAGGTCGAACGGCGCGCCCAGGCGGGGCTGCTGCAACCCCTGCCGACCCCCACGAAGCCATGGATGTCCCTGTCCATGGACTTCATCACCGGATTTCCAGAAGTGAAGGGATTCGATGCTGTGATGGTGGTGGTGGACAGGTTCTCCAAATACGCCATCTTCAGCCCCTTTGCAAAAGCTGGCACTGCAGAGCGAGCTGCGGAAGATTTCTTCAAGCATGTAGTGAAGTTTTTCGGCTTACCCACCGATATTGTGAGCGACAGAGATGGTCGTTTCACTGGTCGCTTCTGGGTGCATCTTTTCAAGCTGCTGGGTACCGAACTCAAGTTTTCCACTGCCAATCATCCCCAAACTGATGGGCAGACGGAAAGAATCAATCAATTGCTTGAAGAGTACTTGCGACATTACTGCACAGCAAGTCAAAGAAATTGGCTGGAACTCTTAGACTCGGCGCAGTTTTGCTACAATCTGCACCGGTCCTCAGCAACCAGCTACAGCCCCTTTGAATTGGCCTTAGGCTATCAGCCGCTCACTCCCAGTGAGGTAGCTCTGCAGAAAAATGAAGGCCCATGTCCTGCTGCCTATAGATATGCCATAAGCAAGCAGGAGATGATTGAAGAAGCAAGGGACAGTCTTGCTAAAGCGGTTCGGCGTATGAAGAAGTATGCTGACCAAGGAAGGAGGCCGCTTGAATTCCAAGTTGGAGACAAAGTGATGCTGAAACTTACTCCACAGATTTGGAAGAAGGTAACCAGTAAGCGATGGCACAAGGGACTGATCCAACGCTATGATGGTCCATTCGAGGTAGTGAAACGAGTAGGAGCTGTCGCCTACCGTTTGGCACTACCCGAGCGGATGAAGATTCATCCTACATTCCATGTTAGCTACTTGAAGCCTTTCCATGAAGATGCAGCTAACAGTGAGCGTAACAAGGTCAAACGCGCACCCCTCAATGTCACTAAGGAGTTGGACAAAGAGGTTGACAAGGTACTCGAGCACCGGGTCTTGGGCTACAGCAAGATGAACCGGAGGACTGAGTACTTAGTCCAATGGAAGGGTCTGCCAACCAGTGAAGCAAGTTGGGAGAAAGACAGTGTCTTATGGCAGTATGAAGACAAAATCCAGCAATACTTGAGCTCTATTCCGACGAGGACGCCGGCTTCAACTGGTGGGGGTGGTTTGTTAGACCCCTAAGCTCATGGATGGCCTAAGTGTCGCACCTCGGGCACGGACAGGCCATGGGCATTCCATTTCAGAGGTATTGTATTAAGTTTTGTGGCTTTGCAGATCATAAGTTGCTCAAGTGCACATTGACTTGGGCACTGCTCACGGCGCATGGGCAAACAGCGTGCGCACGGGCGTGGGCAAGACTCGGCGGACAGCTGTCTATGTGCGCAAAGGCATAGGCAGGACAGATTCGGCATCGCCAAGTGCGGAGCAAGGCTTGGCCCGCCTGGGATGGGGCGTGGCGAGAAAAAGTCCCGCCACGGGCGGGGCAATTCTAGATGTTGCGGAGCAGCGGAGTCCCGCGTGCGCAATGGCGCGGGGCAGTGCGCAACATGGACCATGGCGGGGCGTGGGCGCGCGCAACACCAGCCGTGGCGAGAGATTTTCCCGTGCGCGCCAAGGCACGGGCGGGAGCAGATGCATGGCTGCTCATGACGGACATTGCGGAGAGCGCGGGTGTGCGCACCGCGCTGGGCGAGCGCTGCACTCGGCATGTGCGAGCGCTGCACTCGGCAAGTGCGGGCGCTGCATGGGCTGCAAGCGCCCAGCTCAACTGCTTGCTGCAGTGAGCGACCAGGTGGCTTGGCCGAGCCCAAGCCCTGATCAAGCTCAAGTCCGGACCCAACAGCAGTTGCGGCAGTTACTCGGCAGTAACTCAAGCAGTTCTAACCGACCCAGCAGTAACTTAGCAGTTCTAACTGCCCCAGCATGATGTTCCTTCATCCAAGGGCTGAGATTGCTTGGTCTACTCGAGATTCACCCTATAAAAGGGCTATGGGTTGTATGTGAAAGGGCTGGCTGGTCTTGAGAGTGCAAGTGTGTGTGTGTTGTAACCTCATCCTCTTGTACATCCTTGTGAGCGAGATTGAGAGTCTTTGGCAGGAAGCACAAGCCCCGGGCTGGTGGGCGAGTCATCTTTGTTGGAGACATTTTGAAGGGTTTTTGCCCGTACTTGTAAGTACTTTATAATACAAGTAAACGGTTTCCCTTCAGCTTTGCTTTCTTGTTATCTTGCTGCTCGAACCTCTGTTTGTAATTGAGAAAAGGCTGGTTGAGAATTGTGCATGGTTCTCAACGCCGCACGGTGGCAATTTGAGTCAGAAAAACATATCCTCAAATTGAGCCCTGTGACAAGTGGTATCAGAGCCCCAGGTTCGTACCAACGGTGGTGGCAATCGACTCTACTCGACGGTTGAATTCTGTCACAAGACGGAGGCCAGCTGCTCTTGAACTTGCGGTGGGCACAAGTTCTTGTTTTGCTCCTGTTCGGTTCTGTCCAGAAGTGAATTCTGCAGAAGTAGCCCCTGAACGTGGATGCTACGGATGGACGCTCTGAGGGAACGCGTCTCTGCTGTCGAGGCATTGCTCGGCAATGCCCCGGAGGACTCGGATGGTACTGTGTTCGAAATGCTCAACCTGATCGTGGCAGATGTGGCGAATCTGCGCATGCAACTTGCGGTGGTCCAGCAAGCTGTTACCAGTACCGAGCGCGCTGAACGCGCTGAAGCCTCCAAGTCCAGATTGAAGGTGCCGGAACCACAACCCTTCAACGGCACCCGAAGTTCTAAAGAGCTGGAGAACTTCCTGTGGGACGTTGAACAATACTTTGCTACTGCCCATGTCCCCAAGTGCGATCAAGTCGCCTTTGTCACCATGCACTTGGCCGGTGATGCCAAGCTATGGTGGAGAACTCGGGAACGCGAAGCTGTAACCGGTGGTCGTTCAATAATTGAAAGCTGGGACGATTTGAAGAAGGAGTTGCGGGAACAATTCCTTCCATGCAACACCTCCTGGATGGCTCGGGAGGCACTGTGCCGGCTTCGCCATACTGGTTCTATTCGAGAGTATGTAAAACATTTCAGTTCTCTTTTACTTGATATTACTGAAATGTCGGATGCAGATCAGCTTTTCAATTTTATGAGAGGACTGCAGCCTTGGGCGCAACTTGAATTGCGTCGCCAAGGTGTGAAGGACCTTCAGTCGGCGATGGCCCGTGCGGACGCACTGGTGGAGCTGAACACCGGCTGGGGTGATCATGGTCCTGCTCGTCCAAGGATGCAGGCCAAAGCCAAGTTTCCACCGCCCAACAAGCAGTCGGGCAAGGGCGGTAGAAAGCTCCCTAAACCAGGGAATCGAAGGGCCAAAGAGGCGGAGACTAGCAAGAAGGACCCGAAGTCTAACTCGGGGTGCTTTATCTGCACTGGTCCTCATCGCGCAAGGGACTGCCCCAAGCGTGAACGGCTGACGGCCTTGGTGAATCGATCGGAGGACTCGGAACCTGAAGGAAGTCCACAGGTGGCTCCTCTTCAACTCCTTGGCGCCCTCAGTTCCAAACCGAAGCATGAGGCAGAAGGAGGCCTCACTTATGTGAAGGTGTCCCTGAACCAGAAGGACATCACTGCAATGGTGGACACTGGCGCCACACATACGTTCCTGTCTGATCGAATGGTGCAATCTGTCAACTTGAAGATGCAACCTCTCACCACCTTGATCAAGGCGGTGAACTCGGAAAGCAGACCCATTCTTGGACTGTCCAAGAACGCTGAAGTCCAGATTGGAGGATGGACTGGGCTGTTAGATATCATGATCATACCTTTAGATGATTTTGATATGATCCTTGGCAATAACTTCTTTGTAAAGAACAGTGCAATTGTTGTACCCCATTTGGCTGGGATTTTTGTATCTGATGCTAACAATCCTTGTTTTATAAAAGGATTTCATGGCAGGTCTTTGAAAGGAAGCCATGACGAGAAGCTGACGGCCATGCAATTGGCCAAAGGATGGAAGAAGGGCCATCCTACTTTCTTGGCAGCCATCTACGAGCTGGAACAAGGAGATGAACCTGCTGCTCAAGTTCCTGACTCGGTGCAAAAATTGCTGGGCGAATATGTAGATGTCATGCCCGACGCGTTGCCGCCGGGACTGCCCCCGCACAGGGCAGTGGACCACAAAATAGAGCTTTATCCGGGAATGGTGCCCCCTGCCAAAGCCCCTTACCGGATGTCGCCCAAAGAACTGATGGAGTTGCGCAGCCAGCTCCATGACTTGCTTGATTCTGGAAAGATCCAGCCCTCAAAGGCCCCTTTCGGAGCCCCAGTTCTATTCCAGCAGAAGCAGGATGGTTCACTGCGTTTGTGCGTGGACTATCGAGGGCTGAACAAGGTCACTGTGAAGAACAAGTACCCTATCCCGTTGATAGCAGACCTGTTCGACAGGCTGAGCGGAGCAGTCTTCTTTACAAAGCTCGACCTGCGATCTGGATATTGGCAGGTGCGCATAGCCGCTGGTGACGAGCAAAAGACCACTATGGTGACTAGATATGGTGCATTTGAGTTTCTTGTGATGCCGTTTGGACTTACAAATGCCCCGGCTACTTTTTGTAATCTTATGAACAATGTCTTCTATGATATGCTGGATTGTTATGTTGTGGTGTACTTAGATGACATTGTAGTCTATAGTCGGTCTTTGGATGAACATTTGATGCACCTAGACGCAGTGTTTAGACGTCTAAGGGAGCATCAACTCTATGTAAAGAGGGACAAGTGTGTGTTTTGTACTCCGGAGATCAAGTTCCTTGGTCACGTGGTGGGATACGGGAAGGTTAGAATGGATCCAAGAAAAGTGGAAGCCATCAGAGATTGGCCTGTTCCAAGCAATGTCGGAGAGCTCAGAAGCTTCCTGGGCTTGTCCAATTATTACCGAAAGTTCATCAAAGGGTACTCGCAGGGAGTAGCCCCTCTCACTGATTTGTTGCGGAAGGATCATTCATGGGAATGGAATCCTGCTTGCCAAGAGGCCTTTGAAAGGTTGAAGACACAGATAACTTCAGAACCTGTGTTGAAGCTCCCAGACTTCAACAAGACCTTCGAGGTGCACACCGATGCATCCGACAGAGCTGTCGGTGGAGTGCTTGTTCAAGACGGGCACCCAGTTGCATTCGAGAGTTGGAAACTCAAGCCTGCAGAACAGCGCTATTCAGCGCATGAGCGAGAGATGTTGGCGGTGCTGCACTGCCTTCGAATGTGGAGAGTCTATCTCCTGGGCACTACCTTCTTGGTGAAAATAGATAATGTGGCAAACACTTTCTTTCAAACCCAGAAGAAGCTGACTCCAAGGCAGGCTCGGTGGCAAGAATACTTGGCAGAATATGACTTCCACTGGGAGCATAGGCCTGGGCGACACAACCAGGTCGCTGATGCTCTTAGTTGGAAGGCAGTCGACTTGGTGGCGGCTGTGACAAGCTTCGAGTCTGATTTCATGGAGGACTTGAAGACCCAGGCTGCACTCGACCCAACTTACCAGAAGCTGGTGCAGCAAGTTCGGGACGGTGAAGTTCGCAGATACTTTCTGCAAGATGAACTGTTATATGCAAGAGGAATCCGGGTTTATGTGCCCAATGGAGGAGGGCTGCGAACCCGACTGCTGCGCGAGTGCCATGATGCGCAGTGGGCTGGTCATCCGGGAGTTGAACGCACTATGGCGTTGATGGCGCGCACCTATTACTGGCCAAAAATGGAGGAGGACGTTGAGCTCTACGTTCGGACCTGCCTGACTTGTCAAATGGACAAGGTCGAACGGCGCGCCCAGGCGGGGCTGCTGCAACCCCTGCCGACCCCCACGAAGCCATGGATGTCCCTGTCCATGGACTTCATCACCGGATTTCCAGAAGTGAAGGGATTCGATGCTGTGATGGTGGTGGTGGACAGGTTTTCTAAATACGCCATCTTCAGCCCCTTTGCAAAAGCTGGCACTGCAGAGCGAGCTGCGGAAGATTTCTTCAAGCATGTAGTGAAGTTTTTCGGCTTACCCACCGATATTGTGAGCGACAGAGATGGTCGTTTCACTGGTCGTTTCTGGGTGCATCTTTTCAAGCTGCTGGGTACCGAACTCAAGTTTTCCACTGCCAATCATCCCCAAACTGATGGGCAGACGGAAAGAATCAATCAATTGCTTGAAGAGTACTTGCGACATTACTGCACAGCAAGTCAAAGAAATTGGCTGGAACTCTTAGACTCGGCGCAGTTTTGCTACAATCTGCACCGGTCCTCAGCAACCAGCTACAGCCCCTTTGAATTGGCCTTAGGCTATCAGCCGCTCATTCCCAGTGAGGTAGCTCTGCAGAAAAATGAAGGCCCATGTCCTGCTGCCTATAGATATGCCATAAGCAAGCAGGAGATGATTGAAGAAGCAAGGGACAGTCTTGCTAAAGCGGTTCGGCGTATGAAGAAGTATGCTGACCAAGGAAGGAGGCCGCTTGAATTCCAAGTTGGAGACAAAGTGATGCTGAAACTTACTCCACAGATTTGGAAGAAGGTAACCAGTAAGCGATGGCACAAGGGACTGATCCAACGCTATGATGGTCCATTCGAGGTAGTGAAACGAGTAGGAGCTGTCGCCTACCGTTTGGCACTACCCGAGCGGATGAAGATTCATCCTACATTCCATGTTAGCTACTTGAAGCCTTTCCATGAAGATGCAGCTAACAGTGAGCGTAACAAGGTCAAACGCGCACCCCTCAATGTCACTAAGGAGTTGGACAAAGAGGTTGACAAGGTACTCGAGCACCGGGTCTTGGGCTACAGCAAGATGAACCGGAGGACTGAGTACTTAGTCCAATGGAAGGGTCTGCCAACCAGTGAAGCAAGTTGGGAGAAAGACAGTGTCTTATGGCAGTATGAAGACAAAATCCAGCAATACTTGAGCTCTATTCCGACGAGGACGCCGGCTTCAACTGGTGGGGGTGGTTTGTTAGACCCCTAAGCTCATGGATGGCCTAAGTGTCGCACCTCGGGCACGGACAGGCCATGGGCGTTCCATTTCAGAGGTATTGTATTAAGTTTTGTGGCTTTGCAGATCATAAGTTGCTCAAGTGCACAATGACTTGGGCACTGCTCACGGCGCATGGGCAAACAGAGTGCGCACGGGCGTGGGCAAGACTCGGCGGGCAGCTGTCTATGTGCGCAAAGGCATAGGCAGGACAGATTCGGCATCGCCAAGTGCGGGGCAAGGCCTGGCCCGCCCGGGACGGGGCGTGGCGAGAAAAAGTCCCGCCACGGGCGGGGCAATTCTAGATGTTGCGGAGCAGCGGAGTCCCGCGTGCGCAATGGCGCGGGGCAGTGCGCAACATGGACCATGGCGGGGCGCGGGCGCGCGCAACACCAGCCGTGGTGAGAGATTTTCCCGTGCGCGCCAAGGCACGGGCGGGAGCAGATGCATGGCTGCTCATGACGGACATTGCGGAGAGCGCGGGTGTGCGCACCGCGCTGGGCGAGCGCTGCACTCGGCATGTGCGAGCGCTGCACTCGGCAAGCGCGGGCGCTGCATGGGCTGCAAGCGCCCAGCTCAACTGCTTGCTGCAGTGAGCGACCAGGTGGCTTGGCCGAGCCCAAGCCCTGATCAAGCTCAAGTCCGGACCCAACAGCAGTTGCGGCAGTTACTCGGCAGTAACTCAAGCAGTTCTAACCGACCCAGCAGTAACTTAGCAGTTCTAACTGCCCCAGCATGATGTTCCTTCATCCAAGGGCTGAGATTGCTTGGTCTACTCGAGATTCACCCTATAAAAGGGCTATGGGTTGTATGTGAAAGGGTTGGCTGGTCTTGAGAGTGCAAGTGTGTGTGTGTTGTAACCTCATCCTCTTGTACATCCTTGTGAGCGAGATTGAGAGTCTTTGGCAGGAAGCACAAGCCCCGGGCTGGTGGGCGAGTCATCTTTGTTGGAGACATTTTGAAGGGTTTTTGCCCGTACTTGTAAGTACTTTATAATACAAGTAAACGGTTTCCCTTCAGCTTTGCTTTCTTGTTATCTTGCTGCTCGAACCTCTGTTTGTAATTGAGAAAAGGCTGGTTGAGAATTGTGCATGGTTCTCAATGCCGCACGGTGGCAATTTGAGTCGGAAAAACATATCCTCAAATTGAGACTTGTGACAAGTGGTATCAGAGCCCCAGGTTCGTACCAACGGTGGTGGCAATCGACTCTACTCGACGGTTGAATTCTGTCACAAGACGGAGGCCAGCTGCTCTTGAACTTGCGGTGGGCACAAGTTCTTGTTTTGCTCCTGTTCGGTTCTGTCCAGAAGTGAATTCTGCAGAAGTAGCCCCTGAACGTGGATGCTGCGAATGGACGCTCTGAGGGAACGCGTCTCTGCTATCGAGGCATTGCTCGGCAATGCCCCGGAGGACTCGGATGGTACTGTGTTCGAAATGCTCAACCTGATCGTGGCAGATGTGGCGAATCTGCGCATGCAACTTGCGGTGGTCCAGCAAGCTGTTACCAGTACCGAGCGCGTTGAATGCGCTGAAGCCTCCAAGTCCAGATTGAAGGTGCCGGAACCACAACCCTTCAACGGCACCCGAAGTTCTAAAGAGCTGGAGAACTTCCTGTGGGACGTTGAACAATACTTTGCTACTGCCCATGTCCCCAAGTGCGATCAAGTCGCCTTTGTCACCATGCACTTGGCCGGTGATGCCAAGCTGTGGTGGAGAACTCGGGAACGCGAAGCTGTAACCGGTGGTCGTTCAACAATTGAAAGCTGGGACGATTTGAAGAAGGAGTTGCGGGAACAATTCCTTCCATGCAACACCTCCTGGATGGCTCGGGAGGCACTGTGCCGGCTTCGCCATACTGGTTCTATTCGAGAGTATGTAAAACATTTCAGTTCTCTTTTACTTGATATTACTAAAATGTCGGATGCAGATCAGCTTTTCAATTTTATGAGAGGACTGCAGCCTTGGGCGCAACTTGAATTGCGTCGCCAAGGTGTGAAGGACCTTCAGTCGGCGATGGCCCGTGCGGACGCACTGGTGGAGCTGAACACCGGCTGGGGTGATCATGGTCCTGCTCGTCCAAGGATGCAGGCCAAAGCCAAGTTTCCACCGCCCAACAAGCAGTCGGGCAAGGGCGGTAGAAAGCTCCCTAAACCAGGGAATCGAAGGGCCAAAGAGGCGGAGACTAGCAAGAAGGACCCGAAGTCTAACTCGGGGTGCTTTATCTGCACTGGTCCTCATCGCGCAAGGGACTGCCCCAAGCGTGAACGGCTGACGGCCTTGGTGAATCGATCGGAGGACTCGGAACCTGAAGGAAGTCCACAGGTGGCTCCTCTTCAACTCCTTGGCGCCCTCAGTTCCAAACCGAAGCATGAGGCAGATGGAGGCCTCACTTATGTGAAGGTGTCCCTGAACCAGAAGGACATCACTACAATGGTGGACACTGGCGCCACACATACGTTCCTGTCCGATCGAATGGTGCAATCTGTCAACTTGAAGATGCAACCTCTCACCACCTTGATCAAGGCGGTGAACTCGGAAAGCAGACCCATTCTTGGAGTGTCCAAGAACGCTGAAGTCCAGATTGGAGGATGGACTGGGCTGCTAGATATCATGATCATACCTTTAGATGATTTTGATATGATCCTTGGCAATAACTTCTTTGTAAAGAACAGTGCAATTGTTGTACCCCATTTGGCTGGGATTTTTGTATCTGATGCTAACAATCCTTGTTTTATAAAAGGATTTCATGGCAGGTCTTTGAAAGGAAGCCATGACGAGAAGCTGACGGCCATGCAATTGGCCAAAGGATGGAAGAAGGGCCATCCTACTTTCTTGGCAGCCATCTACGAGCTGGAACAAGGAGATGAACCTGCTGCTCAAGTTCCTGACTCGGTGCAAAAATTGCTGGGCGAATATGTAGATGTCATGCCCGACGCGTTGCCGCCGGGACTGCCCCCGCACAGGGCAGTGGACCACAAAATAGAGCTTTATTCGGGAACGGTGCCCCCTGCCAAAGCCCCTTACCGGATGTCGCTCAAAGAACTGATGGAGTTGCGCAGCCAGCTCCATGACTTGCTTGAATCTGGAAAGATCCAGCCCTCAAAGGCCCCTTTCGGAGCCCCAGTTCTATTCCAGCAGAAGCAGGATGGTTCACTGCGTTTGTGCGTGGACTATCGAGGGCTGAACAAGGTCACTGTGAAGAACAAGTACCCTATCCCGTTGATAGCAGACCTGTTCGACAGGCTGAGCGGAGCAGTCTTCTTTACAAAGCTCGACCTGCGATCTGGATATTGGCAGGTGCGCATAGCCGCTGGTGATGAGCAAAAGACCACTATGGTGACTAGATATGGTGCATTTGAGTTTCTTGTGATGCCGTTTGGACTTACAAATGCCCCGGCTACTTTTTGTAATCTTATGAACAATGTCTTCTATGATATGCTGGATTGTTATGTTGTGGTGTACTTAGATGACATTGTAGTCTATAGTCGGTCTTTGGATGAACATTTGATGCACCTAGACGCAGTGTTTAGACGTCTAAGGGAGCATCAACTCTATGTAAAGAGGGACAAGTGTGTGTTTTGTACTCCGGAGATCAAGTTCCTTGGTCACGTGGTGGGATACGGGAAGGTTAGAATGGATCCAAGAAAAGTGGAAGCCATCAGAGATTGGCCTGTTCCAAGCAATGTCGGAGAGCTCAGAAGCTTCCTGGGCTTGTCCAATTATTACCGAAAGTTCATCAAAGGGTACTCGCAGGGAGTAGCCCCTCTCACTGATTTGTTGCGGAAGGATCATTCATGGGAATGGAATCCTGCTTGCCAAGAGGCCTTTGAAAGGTTGAAGACACAGATAACTTCAGAACCTGTGTTGAAGCTCCCAGACTTCAACAAGACCTTCGAGGTGCACACCGATGCATCCGACAGAGCTGTCGGTGGAGTGCTTGTTCAAGACGGGCACCCAGTTGCATTCGAGAGTTGGAAACTCAAGCCTGTAGAACAGCGCTATTCAGCGCATGAGCGAGAGATGTTGGCGGTGCTGCACTGCCTTCGAATGTGGAGAGTCTATCTCCTGGGCACTACCTTCTTGGTGAAAACAGATAATGTGGCAAACACTTTCTTTCAAACCCAGAAGAAGCTGACTCCAAGGCAGGCTCGGTGGCAAGAATACTTGGCAGAATATGACTTCCACTGGGAGCATAGGCCTGGGCGACACAACCAGGTCGCTGATGCTCTTAGTCGGAAGGCAGTCGACTTGGTGGCGGCTGTGACAAGCTTCGAGTCTGATTTCATGGAGGACTTGAAGACCCAGGCTGCACTCGACCCAACTTACCAGAAGCTGGTGCAGCAAGTTCGGGAGGGTGAAGTTCGCAGATACTTTCTGCAAGATGAACTGTTATATGCAAGAGGAATCCGGGTTTATGTGCCCAACGGAGGAGGGCTGCGAACCCGACTGCTGCGCGAGTGCCATGATGCGCAGTGGGCTGGTCATCCGGGAGTTGAACGCACTATGGCGTTGATGGCGCGCACCTATTACTGGCCAAAGATGGAGGCGGACGTTGAGCTCTACGTTCGGACCTGCCTGACTTGTCAAATGGACAAGGTCGAACGGCGCGCCCAGGCGGGGCTGCTGCAACCCCTGCCGACCCCCACGAAGCCATGGATGTCCCTGTCCATGGACTTCATCACCGGATTTCCAGAAGTGAAGGGATTCGATGCTGTGATGGTGGTGGTGGACAGGTTTTCTAAATACGCCATCTTCAGCCCCTTTGCAAAAGCTGGCACTGCAGAGCGAGCTGCGGAAGATTTCTTCAAGCATGTAGTGAAGTTGTTCGGATTACCCACCGATATTGTGAGCGACAGAGATGGTCGTTTCACTGGTCGTTTCTGGGTGCATCTTTTCAAGCTGCTGGGTACCGAACTCAAGTTTTCCACTGCCAATCATCCCCAAACTGATGGGCAGACGGAAAGAATCAATCAATTGCTTGAAGAGTACTTGCGACATTACTGCACAGCAAGTCAAAGAAATTGGCTGGAACTCTTAGACTCGGCGCAGTTTTGCTACAATCTGCACCGGTCCTCAGCAACCAGCTACAGCCCCTTTGAATTGGCCTTAGGCTATCAGCCGCTCACTCCCAGTGAGGTAGCTCTGCAGAAAAATGAAGGCCCATGTCCTGCTGCCTATAGATATGCCATAAGCAAGCAGGAGATGATTGAAGAAGCAAGGGACAGTCTTGCTAAAGCGGTTCGGCGTATGAAGAAGTATGCTGACCAAGGAAGGAGGCCGCTTGAATTCCAAGTTGGAGACAAAGTGATGCTGAAACTTACTCCACAGATTTGGAAGAAGGTAACCAGTAAGCGATGGCACAAGGGACTGATCCAACGCTATGATGGTCCATTCGAGGTAGTGAAACGAGTAGGAGCTGTCGCCTACCGTTTGGCACTACCCGAGCGGATGAAGATTCATCCTACATTCCATGTTAGCTACTTGAAGCCTTTCCATGAAGATGCAGCTAACAGTGAGCGTAACAAGGTCAAACGCGCACCCCTCAATGTCACTAAGGAGTTGGACAAAGAGGTTGACAAGGTACTCGAGCACCGGGTCTTGGGCTACAGCAAGATGAACCGGAGGACTGAGTACTTAGTCCAATGGAAGGGTCTGCCAACCAGTGAAGCAAGTTGGGAGAAAGACAGTGTCTTATGGCAGTATGAAGACAAAATCCAGCAATACTTGAGCTCTATTCCGACGAGGACGCCGGCTTCAACTGGTGGGGGTGGTTTGTTAGACCCCTAAGCTCATGGATGGCCTAAGTGTCGCACCTCGGGCACGGACAGGCCATGGGCGTTCCATTTCAGAGGTATTGTATTAAGTTTTGTGGCTTTGCAGATCATAAGTTGCTCAAGTGCACATTGACTTGGGCACTGCTCACGGCGCATGGGCAAACAGCGTGCGCACGGGCGTGGGCAAGACTCGGCGGACAGCTGTCTATGTGCGCAAAGGCATAGGCAGGACAGATTCGGCATCGCCAAGTGCGGAGCAAGGCTTGGCCCGCCCGGGACGGGGCGTGGCGAGAAAAAGTCCCGCCACGGGCGGGGCAATTCTAGATGTTGCGGAGCAGCGGAGTCCCACGTGCGCAATGGCGCGGGGCAGTGCGCAACATGGACCATGGCGGGGCGCGGGCGCGCGCAACACCAGCCGTGGCGAGAGATTTTCCCGTGCGCGCCAAGGCACGGGCGGGAGCAGATGCATGGCTGCTCATGACGGACATTGCGGAGAGCGCGGGTGTGCGCACCGCGCTGGGCGAGCGCTGCACTCGGCATGTGCGAGCGCTGCACTCGGCAAGTGCGGGCGCTGCATGGGCTGCAAGCGCCCAGCTCAACTGCTTGCTGCAGTGAGCGACCAGGTGGCTTG
>CP136891.1:90132500-90327500 GCA_034359265.1 Canna indica
AAGTGAATTCTTCGCAAGTTGTCGAAGGGAACACCGCCTGAGTATCGACACACCACAGTGGGGCTGCAACATGTCGAGCTTTGCCGTGAAGATCACCACCAGGAAATGACTACTTGGAACATCCTTGAGTTTCATCATCTCCTGTTGTTGCGAGAAAGGGACATGATATTCCCAAACTCGTTGCTGGGCAATGAAGTCCCAGACTTGTGGAACACGCGAGTGCCGTTGAGCAACACTCGCGTGAAGGAACCCGAGAAGTGGTTACTCAATTCACCAAGTCTCGTTCTTGCTGGGCAATGGAAAGTCCCAGGCTTGTGGAGCAAACGAGTGTCGTTGAGCAACTTCGCCTGAAGGGGCACCAGCGTCGTTGAGCAACGCTCGCTTGAATGGACATCGAGAAATAGCTACTATGTTCACCAAGTCTCGATGTTGCTGGGCTATGGCTGTCCCAGGCTTTGTGGGGCACACGAGCGTCGTTGAGCAACGCTCGCGCGAAGGAACCCAGGAAATGGTTACTCGATTCACCAAGTCCTGTTTTTGCTGGGCAATGGAAAGTCCCAGGCTTGTGGAGCAAACGAGTGTCGTTGAGCAACTTCGCCTGAAGGGGCACCAGCGTCGTTGAGCAACGCTCGCTTGAATGGACATCGAGAAATAGCTACTATGTTCACCAAGTCTCGATGTTGCTGGGCTATGGCCATCCCAGACTTTGTGGGGCACACGAGCGTCGTTGAGCAACGCTCGCGCGAAGGAACCCGGGAAATGGTTACTTCATTCGCCAAGTCCCGTTCTTGCTGGGCAATGGAAAGTCCCAGACTGGTAGAGCCAACGAGCATAGCTCCGTGGCCGCGCCACACTAGAGCATCGCCCGCACCATCGCTTCGAGCCAATCGCTGCTTGCTCACTCGCCCCTCCGCAGGAGTCATGGCGCCCACCACCGAGCCCATCTCAACGAGCTCCAAGTCTTACGGATCACTGCCTCACTCGCCCCCCGCAAGGGTCATGGTGCCCACCACCGAGCCCATCTCAACGAGCTTCAAGTCTGGATCACTGCTTGCTAACTCGCCCCCCACAGAGGTCATGGTGCCCACCACCGAGCCCATCTCGACGAGCTTCAAGTCTTACGCTGCTCTCCGCACAAACCATGCGCCTTACAGGCCATCGTGCCATGCGCATCAACCTTGCGCCTTACAGGCCATCATGCCATGCGCATCAACCTTGCGCCTTACAGGCCATCATGCCATGCGCATCAACCTTGCGACTTAGGGGACAACGTCCCTGCGCACCACCCTTGCGACTTACGGGACTACGCCCCGCGCACAACTCGTGCGACTTACGGGATTACGCCCCGCGCACTGTCCTCGCGACTTACAAGAGAGTCTACTTTGCACACAATGTGTGTCTTACGAGAGAGTCTGCTTCGCGCAAAGGACTCAGTAACTCAGAACCCATCGGCTCTGCGGTGCGTCTTAGGGGCCAACGCCCTGCGCACCCTCCTTGCGGCTTACGGGACAACACCCCGCGCAGAAATCGTGCGACTTACGGGACTACGCCCCGCGCACTGTCCTTGCGACTTACAAGAGAGTCTACTTTGCACACAATGTGTGTCTTACAAGAGAGTCTGCTTCGCACAAAGGACTTTGGTACCTCGCGAGCCCTCGGCTCTGCGGTGCGTCTTATGGGCTAACGCCCTGCACACCATCCTCGCGTCTTATGAGGTAGTCCACTTTGCACACAACGTGCATCTTGCAAGAGATCTACTCTGCGCGAGACTTTGCGTCTTACAGGGGACCATCCACCTTGCGCAAATGACTTTGCGTCTTATGGGCCCATCTGCCCTGCGCACAAGTCATGATCATCACCCCCATCAATGTATGCTCGCCACCCCGAATACAACAGTCGGAAAGTTCATCGACTGGTTCACTGCATCAGCAACTCGTGCGCCACAGACGGAATGCACGTCGGCTATGTCCGCATCAAGGGCTTCTTCAGTTGGGGGCTTGCAATTCTCGTTATGTGGGCGAACGACTTTGCGTCTTAAGGGCCTATCTACCCTGCGCACAAGTCACAATCTTTGCACCAATAAATGTATGCTTGCCTCCTTGAATACAACAATCGGAATGTTCGTCGACTGGATTCACTGCATTAGCAACTCATGCGCCACAGACGGAATGCACGTCGGCTATGTCCGCATTGAGGGCTTTCTCAGTTGGAGGCTTGCAATTCTCGATCCGCTTGCAAACGACTTTGCGTCTTAGGGGCCTATCCGCCCTGCGCAAAAGTCACCGTCTTTGCATCAATCATGTGTTTGCTTCACTCCCCGAACACAACAATCGGAAGGTCCTCGACTGGGTTCACTGCTTCGGCAACTCGATCGCCATAGACGGAATGTGCGTCGGCTATGTCCGCATCGAGAGCTTTCTCAGCTGGAGGATCGCAAACTCGCTCTGATACCAACTGTCACGGGCCAAATGTTTTGGAGCGGAAGAACCCGTGCGGCACCCTTGCATCGCATGCAAGGGATAAGCCTTGATATAAAATCCATCCCGAATGGGCTTCCCGACTTAACATCGCGGGGCATATTTCGGACCACGCGCCAACCTCGTACTCCATGTCCGCGCCTTCAATGACCATGTTGGCCGAATGGTATTGAAGGCGTAAAGTAAAATACAACATTTACAGGACTATGGACACAAGAAAATGCAAAAACGGGTGTAGGGTGAGTTCCGCAATCGCCTTGGGCGAATTCGACATGGTGCATGCCCATGGGGGCTGCTCGTTCGTTATTCGCACAAGGCAACCGTTTCGTAAGCCAACACTCCCCTACCCTATACATGAGGCCTCTAACCCCCATGTGCCACCCCCAAGGTTCCGCAAAGCACGAGGAGCATGACAAAATTTGGGCCACCCGACGGGGTGATTTTCCGTGGCCACGGCCATGACGAATGAACACTTGTGTTTTCCGCTTAGCCGGAACGGATGAACCAAATGTCGAATGACCCCAAAATGCATACCACTCGTACCACGGCCCATGGGGATCGCACACCGGGGTTTCTCATGAACGAATACGAATAGAATGAAAATTTACATGGACACAAGTCCATATTTACAAATATGCAAGGGACATTTCGTCATCGCTCGGCGCATCGAAAAAGTCCCTAACAGTGCGGACGAAAAAAAATGTCATGCTGCTCGTGCACTTGGGAACCCCATGGGTGGCACATGGGGGTTAGAGGCCTCACATATGTTAGGGAGCGGCATGGCATGGCTGTCGCTCGGGTCGCTCGTCCGTCACTCGCCCGTCACTCGCCTCGTCGCTCGCCCCGTCGCTCATGTCGCATAGCCGTCGCTCGGCTGTCGCTCGACCGTGCGGACGAAAAAAAATGTCATGCTGCTCGTGCACTTGGGAACCCCGTGGCTGGCACATGGGGGTTAGAGGCCTCACATATGTTAGGGAGCGGCATGGCATGGGTGTCGGTCGGGTCGCTCATCCGTCGCTCGCCCGTTGCTCGCCCCGTCACTCACGTCGCACAGCCGTCGCTCGGCTGTCGCTCGACCGTGCGGATGAAAAAAAATGTCATGCTGCTCGTGCACTTGGGAACCCCGTGGGTGGCACATGGGGGTTAGAGGCCTCACATATGTTAGGGAGCGGCATGACATGGCTGTCACTCAGGTCGCTCGTCCGTCACTTGCCCCGTCGCTCGCCCATCGCTCACGTCGCACAACCGTCGCTCGGCTGTCGCTCGACCGTGCTGTTAGGGACTTTTTCGATGCGTCGAGCAACGACGACTCATGACGAAATGTCCCTTACATATTTGTAAATATGGATTTGTGTCCATGTAAATTTTTATTCTATTCATATTCATTCATGAGAAACCCCGTTGTGCGGTCCCCAAGGGCCGTGGTACGAGTTGTATGCATTTTGGGGTCATTCGACATTTGGTTCATCCATTACGGCTAAGCAGAAAACCTTGTGTTCATTCGTCATGGCCGTGGCCACGGAAAATCACCCCGTCGGGTGGCCCAAATTTTGTCATGCTCCTCATGCCAAAAGGAACGTTGGGGGTGGCACATGGGGGTTAGAGGTCTCATGTATAGTGTAGGGGAGTGTTGGCTTACGAAAACGGTTGCCTTGTGCGAATAACGAACGAGCGGCCCAACGGGCATGCAACATGTCGAATTCGCCCAAGGTGATTACGGAACTCACCCTACATCCGTTTTTGCATTTTCTTGTGTCCATAGTCCTGTAAATATTGTATTTTACTTTACACCTTCAATACCATTCAGCCAACATGGCCATTGAAGGCGCGGACATGGAATACGAGGTTGGCACGTGGTCCGAAATATGCCCCGCGATGTTAAGTCGGGAAGCCCATTCGGGATGGATTTTATATCAAGGCTTATCCCTTGCATGCGATGCAAGGGTGCCGCACGGGTTCTTCCGCTCCAAAACATTTGGCCCGTGACAGTTGGTATCAGAGCCGGTTTGCGATCCTCCAACTGAGAAAGCTCTTGATGCGGACATAGCCGACGCACATTCCGTCTATGGTGATCGAGTTGCCGTTACAGTGAACCCAGTCGAGGACCTTCCGATTGTCATGTTCGGGGAGTGAAGCAAACACATGATTGATGCAAAGACGGTGACTTTTGCGTAGGGTGGATAGGCCCCTAAGACGCAAAGTCGTTTGCAAGCGGATCGAGAATTGCAAGCCTCCAACTGAGAAAGCCCTCAATGCGGACATAGCCGACGTGTATTCCGTCTGTGACGCATGAGTTGCTAATGCAGTGAATCCAGTCGATGGACATTCCAACTATTGTATTCGAGGAGGCAAGCATATATTTATTGATGCCAAGATTAGGATGTTTGCGCAGGGCAGAAAGGCCCCTAAGACGCAAAGTCGTTCACCCACATAACGAGAATTGCAAGCCCCCAACTGAGGAAGCCCTTGATGCGGACATAGTCGACGTGCATTCCGTCTGTGGCGCGCAAGTTGCTGATGCAGTGAACCAGTCGATGAACTTTCTGACTGCTGTATTCGGGGTGGCAAGCATACATGGATGGGGGTGATGATGATGACTTGTGCGCAGGGCAGATGGGCCCATAAGATGCAAAGTCATCTACGCAAGGTGGATGGTTCCCTGTAAGACGCAAAGTCTCGCGCAGAATAGATCTCTTGCAAGACACACATTGTGCACAAAGTAGACTATCTCATAAGACGTGAGGATGGTGTGCAGGGCATTAGCCCCTAAGACACACCGCAGAGCCGATGGCTCGCAAGGTACCAAAGTCCTTCGCGCGAAGCAGACTCTCTCGTAAGACACACATCGTGTGCAAAGTAGACTCTCTTGTAAATTGCAAGGATAGTGCACGGGGTGTAGTCCCGTAAGTCGCAAGGAGGGTGCGCAGGGCGTTGGCCCCTAAGACGTGCCGCGGAGCCGACGGCTTCTAAGTTACCGAGTCCTTTGCGCGAAGTAGACTCTCTCGTAAGACACACATTGTGTGCAAAGCAGACTCTCTTGTAAGTCGCGAGGATAGTGCGCGGGGCGTAATCTCGTAAGTCGCACGAATTGTGCACGGGGCGTAGTCCCGTAAGTCGCAAGGATTGTGCACAGGGACATTGTCCCCTATGTCGCAAGGATTGTGCGCAGGGCGTTGCCCCCTAAGTCGCAAGGTTGACGCGCATGGCATGATGGCCTATAAGGCGCAAGGTTGATGCGCATGGCACGATGGCCTGTAAGGCGCAAGGTTTGTGCGAAGAGCTGCGTAAGACTTGATGCTCATTGAGATGGGCTCGGTGGTGGGCACCATGACCTCTGTGGGGGGCGAGTTAGCAAGCAGTGATCCAGACTTGAAGCTCATTGAGATGGGCTCGGTGGTGGGCACCATGACCCTTGCGGGGGGCGAGTGAACAAGCAGTGATCTGTAAGACTCGAAGCTCGTTGAGATGGGCTCGGTGGTGGGCGCCATGACTCCTGCGGAGGGGCGAGTGGGCAAGCAGCGATTGGCTCGAAGCGATGGTGCGGGCAATGCTCTAGTGTGGCGCGGCCACGGAGCTAGGCTCGTTGGCTCTACCAGTCTGGGACTTTTCATTGCCCAGCAAGAATGGGACTTGGCGAATGAAGTAACCATTTCCCGGGTTCATTCACGCGAGCGTTGCTCAATGACGCTCGTGTGCCCCACAAAAGTCTGGGACTTGTCATTGCCCAGCAAAAACGAGACTTGGTGAATCGAGTAACCATTTCTCGGGTTCATTCACATGAGCGTTGCTCAACGACGCTCGTGTGCCCCACAAGTCTGGGACTTTTCATTGCCCAGCAAAAATGGGACTTGGTGAATCGAGTAACCATTTCCCGGGTTCCTTCACGCGAGCGTTGCTCAACGACGCTCGTGTGCCCCACAAAGTTTGGGACGGCCATAGCCCAGCAACATCGAGACTTGGTGAACATAGTAGCTATTTCTCGATGTCCATTCAAGCGAGCGTTGCTCAACGATGCTGGTGCCCCTTCAGGCGAAGTTGCTCAACGACACTCGTTTGCTCCACAAGCCTGGGACGTTTCATTGCCCAGCAAGAATGAGACTTGGTGAATTGAGTAACCACTTCTCGGGTTCCTTCACGCGAGTGTTGCTCAACGGCGCTCGCGTGCCCCACAAGTCTGGGACTTCATTGCCCAGCAACGAGTTTGGGAATATCATGTCCCTTTCTCGCAACAACAGAAGATGATGAAACTCAAGGATGTTCCAAGTAGTCATTTCCTGGTGGTGAACTTCACGGCAAAACTTGACATGTTGCAGCCCCACTGTGGCGTGTCGATACTCAGGCGGTGTTCCTTTCAATAACTTGCGAAGAATTCACTTCAGCAATTGCAGCCAAAGGTGATGCGACTGAGGCGAGTTCGACGAGGATGTCGAAGCTTGAAGTGGGGGAGGATGTTAGGGACTTTTTCGATGCGCCGAGCAACGACGACTCATGACGAAATGTCCCTTACATATTTGTAAATATGGATTTGTGTCCATGTAAATTTTCATTCTATTTGTATTCGTTCATGAGAAACCCCGTTGTGCGGTCCCCAAGGGCCGTGGTACGAGTTGTATGCATTTTGGGGTCATTCGACATTTGGTTCATCCGTTACGGCTAAGCGGAAAACCTTGTGTTCATTCGTCATGGCCGTGGCCACGAAAAATCACCCCGTCGGGTGGCCCAAATTTTGTCATGCTCCTCGTGCCAAAAGGAACCTTGGGGGTGGCACATGGGGGTTAGAAGTCTCATGTATAGTGTAGGGGAGTGTTGGCTTACGAAAACGGTTGCCTTGTGCGAATAACGAACGAGCGGCCCAACGGGCATGCAACATGTCGAATTCGCCCAAGGCGATTGCGGAACTCACCCTACATCCGTTTTTGCATTTTCTTGTGTCCATAGTCCTGTAAATATTGTATTTTACTTTACGCCTTCAATACCATTCAGCCAACATGGTCATTGAAGGCGCGGACATGGAATACGAGATTGGCACGTGGTCCGAAATATGCCCCGCGATGTTAAGTCGGGAAGCCCATTCGGGACGGATTTTATATCAAGGTTTATCCCTTGCATGCGATGCAAGGGTGCCGCACGGGTTCTTCCGCTCCAAAACATTTGGCCCGTGACAGTGCGGACGAAAAAAAATGTCATGCTGCTCGTGCACTTGGGAACCCCGTGGGTGGCACATGGGGGTTAGAGGCCTCACATATGTTAGGGAGCGGCATGGCATGGCTGTCGCTCAGGTCACTCGTCCGTCACTCACCCCGTCGCTCGCCCGTCGCTCACATCACACAGCCATCGCTTGGCTATCGCTTGACCGTGCGGACGAAAAAAAATGTCATGCTGCTCGTGCACTTGCGAACCCCGTGGGTGGCACATGGGGGTTAGAGGCCTCACATATGTTAGGGAGCGGCATGGCATGGCTGTCGCTCGGGTCGCTCGTCCGTCGCTCACCCGTCGCTCGCCCCGTCGCTCGCCCGTCGCTCATGTCGCACAGCCGTCGCTCAGGTGTCGCTCGACCGTGCTGTTAGGGACTTTTTTGATGCGCCGAGCGACGATGACTCATGACGAAATGTCCCTTGCATATTTGTAAATATGGATTTGTGTCCATGTAAATTTTCATTCTATTCATATTCGTTCGTGAGAAACCCCGTTGTGCGATCCCCATGGGCCCGTGGTACGAGTCGTATGCATTTTGGGGTCATTCGACATTTGGTTCATCCGTTCCGGCTAAGCGGAAAACCTTGTGTTCATTCATCATGGCCGTGGCCACGGAAAATCACCCCGTCGGGTGGCCCAAATTTTGTCATGCTCCTCGTGCTTTGCGGAACCTTGGGGGTGGCACATGGGGGTTAGAGCCCTCATGTATAGTGTAGGGGAGTGTTGGCTTACGAAAACGGTTGCCTTGTGCGAATAACGAACGAGCGGCCCAACGGGCATGCAACATGTCGAATTCGCCCAAGGCGATTGCGGAACTCACCCTACATCCATTTTTGCATTTTCTTATGTCCATAGTCCTGTAAATATTATATTTTACTTTACGCCTTCAATACCATTCGGCCAACATGGTCATTGAAGGCGCGGACATGGGACGCGAGGTTGGCACGTGGTCCGAAATATGCCCCGCAATGTTAAGTCGGGAAGCCCATTCGGGATGGATTTTATATCAAGGCTTATCCCTTGCATGCGATGCAAGGGTGCCGCACGGGTTCTTCCGCTCCAAAACATTTGGCCCATGACAGTTGGTATCAGAGCCGGTTTGCGATCCTCCAACTGAGAAAGCTCTCGATGTGGACATAGCCGACGCACATTCCGTCTATGGCGATCGAGTTGCCGTTGCAGTGAAACCAGTCGAGGACCTTTCGATTGTCGTGTTCGAGGAGTGAAGCAAACACATGATTGATGCAAAGATGGTGACTTTTGCGCAGGGCGGATAGGCCCCTAAGACGCAAAGTCATTTGCAAGCGGATCGAGAATTGCAAGCCTCCAACTGAGAAAGCCCTCAATGCGGACATAGCCGACGTGCATTCCGTCTATGGCGCATGAGTTGCTAATGCAGTGAATCCAGTCGATGGACATTCCGACTTTTGTATTCGAGGAGGCAAGCATACATTTATTCATGCAAAGATTGGGACGTTTGCGCAGGGCAGAGAGGCCCCTAAGACGCAAAGTCGTTCACCCACATAACGAGAATTGCAAGCCCCCAACTGAGGAAGCCCTTGATGCAGACATAGTCGACGTGCATTCCGTCTGTGGCGCGCAAGTTGCTGATGCAGTGAACCAGTTGATGAACTTTCCGACTGCTGTATTCGGGGTGGCAAGCATACATTGATGGGGGTGATGATCATGACTTGTGCGCAGGGCAGATGGGCCCATAAGACACAAAGTCATTTGTGCAACGTGGATGGTTCCCTATAAGACGCAAAGTCTCGCGCTGAGTAGATCTCTTGCAAGACGCACATTGTGCGCAAAGTAGACTACCTCATAAGACGCGAGGATTGTGTGCAGGGCGCTAGCCCATAAGACGCACCACTGAGCCGATGGCTCGCGAGGTACCAAAGTCCTTTGTGCGAAGCAGACTCTCTTGTAAGACACACATTGTGTGCAAAGCAGACTCTCTTGTAAGTCGCAAGGATAGTGCGCGGGGTGTAGTCCCGTAAGTCGCACGATTTGTGCGTGGGGCGCTGTCCCGTAAGTCGCAAGGAGGGTGTGCAGGGCGTTGTCCCCTAAGACACACCGCAGAGCCTATGGCTTCTGAATTACCAAGTCCTTTGCGCGAAGTAGACTCTCTCGTAAGACACACATTGTGTGCAAAGCAGACTCTCTTGTAAGTCGCGAGGATAGTGCGCGGGGCATAATCTCGTAAGTCGCATGAATTGTGCGCGGGGCGTAGTCCCGTAAGTCGCAAGGATTGTGCGCAGGGACATTGTCCCCTAAGTCGCAAGGTTGACGTGCATGGCATGATGGCCTATAAGGCGCAAGGTTGATGCGCATGGCACGATGGCCTGTAAGGCGCAAGGTTTGTGCGGAGAGCAGCGTAAGACTTGATGCTCGTTGAGATGAGCTCGGTGGTGGGCACCATGACCTCTGTGGGGGGCGAGTTAGCAAGCAGTGATCCAGACTTGAAGCTCGTTGAGATGGGCTCGGTGGTGGGCACCATGACCCTTGCGGGGGGCGAGTGAACAAGCAGTGATCCGTAAGACTCGAAGCTCGTTGAGATGGGCTCGGTGGTGGGTGCCATGACTCCTGCGGAGGGGCGAGTGGGCAAGCAGCGATTGGCTCGAAGCGATGGTGCGAGCGATGCTCTAGTGTGGCGCGGCCACGAAGCTAGGCTCGTTGGCTCTACCAATCTGGGACTTTTCATTGCCCAGCAAGAACGGGACTTGGCGAATGAAGTAACCATTTCTCGGGTTCATTCACGCGAGCGTTGCTCAACGACGCTCGTGTGCCCCACAAAAGTCTGGGACTTGTCATTGCCCAGCAAAAATTAGACTTGGTGAATCGAGTAACCATTTCTCGGGTTCATTCACGCGAGCGTTGCTCAATGACGCTCGTGTGCCCCACAAGTCTGGGACTTTTCATTGCCCAGCAAAAACGGGACTTGGTGAATCGAGTAACCATTTCCCGGGTTCCTTCACGCGAGCGTTGCTCAACGACGCTCGTGTGCCCCACAAAGTCTGGGACGGTCATAGCCCAGCAACATCGAGACTTGGTGAACATAGTAGTTGTTTCTCGATGTCCATCCAAGCGAGCGTTGCTCAACGACGCTGGTGCCCCTTCAGGCGAAGTTGCTCAACGACACTCGTTTGCTCCACAAGCCTGGGACTTTTCATTGCCCAGCAAGAACGAGACTTGGTGAATTGAGTAATCATCTCTCGGGTTCCTTCACGCGAGTGTTGCTCAACGGCGCTCGCGTGCCCCACAAGTCTGGGACTTCATTGCCCAGCAACGAGTTTGGGAATATCATGTCCCTTTCTCGCAACAACAGGAGATGATGAAACTCAAGGATGTTCCAAGTAGTCATTTCCTGGTGGTGAACTTCACGGCAAAACTCGACATGTTGCAACCCCACTGTGGCGTGTCGATACTCAGGCGGTGTTTCCTTCGATAACTTGCGAAGAATTTACTTCAGCAATTGCAGCCAAAGGTGATGCGACCGAGGCGAGTTCGACGAGGACGTCGAAGCTTGAAGTGGGGGAGGATGTTAGGAACTTTTTCGATGCGTCGAGCAACGACGACTCATGACGAAATGTCCCTTACATATTTGTAAATATGGATTTGTGTCCATGTAAATTTTCATTCTATTCATATTCATTCATGAGAAACCCCGTTGTGCGGTCCCCAAGGGCCGTGGTACGAGTTGTATGCATTTTGGGGTCATTCGACATTTGGTTCATCCATTACGGCTAAGCAGAAAACCTTGTGTTCATTCGTCATGGCCGTGGCCACGGAAAATCACCCCGTCGGGTGGCCCAAATTTTGTCATGCTCCTCATGCCAAAAGGAACGTTGGGGGTGGCACATGGGGGTTAGAGGTCTCATGTATAGTGTAGGGGAGTGTTGGCTTACGAAAACGATTGCCTTGTGCGAATAACGAACGAGCGGCCCAACGGGCATGCAACATGTCGAATTCGCCCAAGGCGATTGCGGAACTCACCCTACATCCGTTTTTGTATTTTCTTGTGTCCATAGTCCTGTAAATGTTGTATTTTACTTTACGCCTTCAATACCATTCGGCCAACATGGTCATTGAAGGCGCGAACATGGGACGCAAGATTGGCACGTGGTCCGAAATATGCCCCGCGATGTTAAGTCGGGAAGCCCATTCGGGATGGATTTTATATCAAGGCTTATCCCTTGCATGCGATGCAAGGGTGCCGCACGGGTTCTTCCGCTCCAAAACATTTGGCCCGTGACAGTGCGGACGAAAAAAAATGTCATGCTGCTCATGCACTTGGGAACCCCGTGGGTGGCACATGGGGGTTAGAGGCCTCACATATGTTAGGGAGCGGCATGGCATGGCTGTCGCTCGCCCGTCGCTCACGTCGCACAGCCGTCGCTCGGCTGTCGCTCGACCGTGCGGACGAAAAAAAATGTCATGCTGCTCGTGCACTTGGGAACCCCGTGGGTGTCACATGGGGGTTAGAGGCCTCACATATGTTAGGGAGCGGCATGGCATGGCTGTCGCTCGCCCCGTCGCTCACCCGTCGCTCACGTCGCACAGCCGTCGCTCGGCTGTCGCTCGACCGTGCGGACGAAAAAAAATGTCATGCTGCTCATGCATTTGGGAACCCCGTGGGTGGCACATGGGGGTTTGAGGCCTCACATATGTTAGGGAGCGGCATGGCATGGCTGTCGCTCGGGTCACTCGTCCGTCGCTCGCCCGTCGCTCACGTCGCACAGCCGTCGCTCAGCTGTCGCTCGACCGTGCGGACGAAAAAAAATGTCATGCTGCTCGTGCACTTGGGAACCCCGTGGGTGGCACATGGGGGTTAGAGGCCTATTGAATGGACTCTTCCACGCAAGTCAGCCAACAATCTCACTTATCTGCAAGGAGACAAGCAAGCGATTAATATCAAATGAGTGAGGTGTGCTAAACAACAAGCAACGAGTTAAGCACAACAAGCCTTAAACAAGCAACAAGCGCATTATATAGCCTTCATGGCTCATCCAAGCAAGCACAAGCAACAACAACATAGCCATCATGGCTTAACAAGGCAACACAAAAGCAACAAGCCACAAGCACAAGCAACAATCGAGGCAAGCACACCCAAGCAAGAGCATAGCCCGTAGGGCATAGCGAACGCACCCATCCGACCCCCACTTTCCCCATGGGAAAAAGGGTTTTTATTTTATTAGAGAAGATGGTTCATTACAAAAGTGTTGGACAACGTTTGGTTACAAAGCTTGGGACATGAGCACCACCGTTGGGCCAGGGGGGCAGCCCATGGTGCTAAACCTAGCCACACTACTCGCCAAGTGGTCCGCCCACTAGTTGGTGCCCGATTACTCCCCCCTAATATTATATCTGCGTAATATAAATGAATTAAATAACATCCTTAGGATAAACAATATTCTTAAATATCCCTAGTCAAGTATCATTGTCAATAAGGATAACGATGATGCAAGTGAGACTAGTATGTGGGTGATTGATATATGATATCAAGTCAACAGATGGGTACATGTTAGAGAATAATGTGTTGGATTGACCCTCATAAGAACACTTCATGGAATGTTGTATGAGTGTCATAAGCATTCTCATGGTAACGAAGGTGTATGTGATCCTTTGACTTAGCTCACTAAAGATTTCAACATGGGCGGTTGTATGCTTTGATTCTATTCCAACGTCACTTGTAACAGAGTGGACTATAACGGTAGACATTGTGTATGTAACTAAACAAGTGGTGAAATGTTAGTAATCAAGATAGGATTTGTCCCTCCTACAACAGGAGTGATGTCTTGAGCTCCTTGATTAAGTATGACTAAGAAATGTGTGGCCACACTCGAATAAGTTGATATGAGATATCAATTGTATTTGTCCGATGGTGTGGAACCAATTAGAATAAGACAAAAATTTGGTGGAACAGCTTTTTCCCTCTTGTGTCTTATCTAACTTAAATTCGGATTAATTAGCACTCAATGTGATGACTCACCCGGAAGGTTTTGACTAAAAAAAATTATTAGATCTTGTTTGAAATTCTAGATTTCTAAATTAGTTAAGATATTCAATATTTTTAGATGGAAAGATATGAATGAATTTATATGGTAAAAGTGTATGAAATTCTGTCTTTCCTATACCATTGGGAATGATTTGTCTATTTCTTTACTTCTTATTTTTTTGGCCATATTTTCTTTTCTTCTTAGCTCTTAACAAATAGAAACTATAAATTTCTTTCCTTCTTAGTTAAGATATCCTTCCTTTCTTTTCCGTTTTCTTTCTTTACTACCAAACATAGTCTTAAATCCTTTGAGAATAGGACATAAGAAACATCGAATAAATATATAAAAGTTATAATTAAAATATAACCTCGCTTCTCTATGAAACAGAGATTTTACTACCTCTGAAGCTTGATAAATTTCCATGGCTAGCTGGTATCTATACGCACCAATATTCTTAGCCTTGTATATCTTCACAAAGCACTTCCTAAATAGAATCCATAACCTTCCTCCAAGTCCTGTTCCTTGTCTACCCATCATTGGCCACCTCCACCTCCTCAAGAAACCCGTCTACAGAACTCTATCCAATATTGCAAATAGGAATGGCCCCATTCTCTTCTTCAAATTCGGGTCACGTCCAGTCCTTGTTGTCTCATCACCATCTGCAGCTGAAGAATGCTTCACCAACACTGCTGACACCGGAGCGCTGGTAGCGGCGCTAACGGCCGGTGCTGAACTAGGAACTACGATTACAGAGGACAAGCGAGGACCCAGACTGCTGGCTCTCGCGATCGGAGCGGAGACAACGGATGAGGAGTCCAACGTCGCCACTGGAAGAGCTCGGCTCAGTGGAATGTCGACGCTCGCAACGAGCTTTTTTTTCTTCAGATCGGGCTAAACTGAGGTTGCAGGCGGAACCGTTGACTACCCGCTTTCACTCCCCACATCCCTCTTCTTTGCAGCAGCCCTCTCCAATTTCGCGGCCTTCACTGCGTGCATCTTACCTAAAACAAAACAGATCGGCATCAATCACACATACCCAAGAACAGAATAGCGTAGTGCCGGAGGACAAGATGTCCTAAACAAAATGTGTATGCATGTAACACCCCCCTCATATGAATAAGTATCGCAAATCTGATCTCCTCCCCATGTCGGAGTATCTGAGACCATAGAACTAGGTTGTTACCGGCGGCGATACTATATGGCCATCATATCAGAGCACTCAGAGTCGACTTGGAGAGATCGAAGGCACTCTAAGGGATGTCGTGGCTACTCTGCAGTAACAATGATTATCCAGATTTCTCAACTAATACTTATTTTTAAAAAAAACACACAGTATCTGTCCTTTAAAAAGAAAAAGTCAAAATAATTATTCTTTCCTTTAAAAAAGAAAAATACAAAATAATTATTATTTCTTTTTAAAAAAAAGAGATAACAAAATAATTATTCTTTCCTTAAAAAAAAAAAGAAAAAGAAGGCATCAAATTTGTATATATTTATGTATTCATAATTTGTATATATTTATTAAAGATGAAGAAGTTTAATTCCCTTCCAATAAAAATTTTTAATTTGAGGTTTGTGAATGAAAAAATAATTATTGTAAAAATATTTTTTAAAAAGATTAAATTTAATTTGAAATTCTAAATTCAACGAGGTTTAAATAATATTTAATATATATAATACTCTATTTTATATTTTATTAATATTATTTATTGAATTGTATAATTGTTTTAAAATAATAATATTAGAAGAAAAATGTAAAATAGTTGGCAGTACTAATATATGTTTTAAATCATCCATAACGTGTATGAGTGGAATGGGATTGTTGACTGCCCATTACAAAGGCAGTTTCTTCATTTCAATTTGTGAAACCAAATTAAGAGAGGCATTAAAAAAGATAACATTTAAATATACTGGTGAGCACAACCGGAAGAAAGAAAGCTTCTATATATATATTGTCTCCAAATTGATTTTATTGATGTATTGTAGAAGATGAAAGATGCAAATTGATTGATTAGATAACATTCATAATAATAAAAATAATCATAATTATAAGATTTAAGTAAAATAAAATTATAAAAATAATAACGATAAATCTCACTTCACCTTCCGTGTAATTTCGTCTATTTTCAAAAATTTCCTAATGACTTAAGAAATACATCATTTCGTCCGTTATAAAAAATTTTTCTCTTTAAACCTTAAGGAATCAACCATACTCTAGTAGTGTTTATAACATATGTACACTTGTATCATTCATAAACTATGATCTTAAGGTATTAAAGATGGAAGGTTGTGATTAAAACCAAGTGAAAGAAAGATATTGGAAGAGAGGAAGAGAAGTGACCGAAGCAACCAAGAAAAATTTGGAAATTTAGAGAAACAAATCGGTGAAGGAAGAAAAAAAGAAAGAAAAAGGTGAAGTGTGGTCAAAAATATCATGCTAAGCGTTTGAATTTTTATTCTCAACAATTATAGAAATTACTAGAGACTTAACAAGGGAACAAGAAGCAGCAAATAAAAGAAGAAATGGGAAACAAAGGGAGAAAAGAAACCAGCAACAAGCGGATACCACTTCATATTTTTGGGGAATTTAGGGTAAACCTGGAGGGGGGAAGTGTATCACCGACTTGAAGTTTAAAAGTGCTCCCCACTTGGAACGGTGGTGTGTTGTGGCTCGGTTGGCAAGTGGCACGCATAATTTTAACTCTCAAAGGAGGAGTGAGGAGGAAGTTGCTGCTCTGAGGGAACATTTCCTGCCTATCTCCGATCATGATAAGGCGTTGGTTAGTTGGTGGAAAGAAAGTGTCTTCGTGGCTTCCTATCAGGTAATTTGCCAGGGTACTATCTAGAAGTATCTTTATGGGGTGTCTTTTAGTGTGATTAATGCCATTGGGAAAGAGCTGTGGTTTATTGTGGATGAGGCCAATCCTGTCCTAGATGATCTGGTTTGGGCTGCCTCTAAAGATGATCAGGGCAAGGACGATCAGGGGGCCAAAGGCAAGAGAGTTAGGTTGAGTTCATCGGAGTCAGTTTCGGAGTTAGAAGCGATAGGATATGTAACGTTATCCATGGTAAATGACAAACAATGAATGTAGTAAGAGAAGAGAGAAAGGAATAAATGGTACTTGTGCTAGTATTTGTTCGGAGAAACTCAGAGACGATAAACAGTGTCGCAGGAGCAATAGGCAGAAAAACAGAAAATACCAGGGTTCAGTAAAAGATAAATTTGGGTAAGAGGGAGCAAAGAGAAAATATAAATAGATGAGAAGTTCAAAAGTTGTCCTCAAATGTTGTACCAGTAAATACACGTGGCGACGTCTGATACGAGGAATAAGTACGGACGTCACAGACAAAAGCCAAAGATGCGCTTGTGGTGTTCACAAAAAGTATTCCCCGCCCATCCGCATTCACTCCACAATCAAAATAAACCCATCCGCATTCACTCCACAATCAAAATAAATTAAGGCTATGATCGATCACTTTATAATCATTCTTGCCTTGGGGGGTTTATGTTACACTATAAAGAAAGAACCCTTACATCGGCTGGGAGAGATCGTTATAGGTGTGTGCGACAGGATCGGTCTGGTAAGATCGGCATGCAAGCGCACGGATCGTATGTGATAGGTTCGGTCTAGTAAGATCGGTATCTGGTACCAGACGTCTAGGAAAGATCGTCGTCTCAGTACATGACAGATCGATGCATAGTCTGGATTGGCCTAGACAGACCGATGAATGGACACATAAGCCGGGGAATTGGCATCCTTTTGACTGTTCCTATACAGCCGGAAACATTCGACGAGAGAATTGAGGAACGGGACACCGAGATTCCTAGGATTCATTAATGACCCATATCAGTCAGAGAAATTTCTGAATTTCATAATGATCCGCTTCAGTTAAGGAGTAATTCAAGCTAAACCTACATATATAAGCTTCTGACGAAAAGAGAGAGATAAGACTTTTTGAATACAACCTTCTACTCTATTTTTCTCCTAAGAACCTAATCTTCCTACACATTTTTAACTTAAGCGTCGCAGTGTAATCGAGGACCAGACCCCTGATAACTCTGACTTTGTTGATTCCTTTCAGATCACTTTCAGCTCAAATCCTATCAAATAGGTCCAAGATATCATCCGACCAAGAATGACATCAACAAAGTATCAAAATTTTAATCCTTGACTGTGTACACTCTCTCAAATATTAATCCTTGATAGTAGTATTACTAAAAAATCTTTTATGTGCTATGTAGGATTTATTTACTAAAATTAATACAGGCACTCACTGATATGGTATTGATAATCTTACTAAGAAATCTTTTATGCGCACTACGTAGGATTTTTTAGTGGAAGGATAATTGGCGTGAAAAAAAAAATACTAAATCATACTATATTATTTAAAAAAGACTAACCTTTAGGGACTGCGAAAACCATAATTTCCTGTTATATGTTAAATACTGCATCAAATTTTCTTTAACTGGTCTTTCTCGCTTTCATCAATTAAAGTTACCATATACAAAAGTTTTGTAGCTTTTGTTGGCAAAATTAAGTGGCATGCCTAGAATTCGTTATAAAAGATTTTTGCAATCAACATGATATGTTATAAGAAAAACAAAATAGAAATGTCTGTTGCATAGGCAACCATACCTATCATCAAGATGAGAAATATGTGTAGCTCCTAAATCAACGGGTGAATGAGAAATTATTCTTAAAGTTGCACCATTGACAAATAATATTGATAAAGTTGTACAGGATATAATATTGATATTATCTAAAGATAATAATTAATTTAAAATTATGTTTAATTATCTTATGAAATAATTATAATTTAATAATTAGTGAATTATCTATTAGAATTTTTTTTGGATTGAGTTGTAATTATCTACTAAGATAATTATGAATTTTTAATTAATAATTAAATTACTTGTGAGATAATTATAAAATTTTTCATTTAATTTAGAATTATATGTGTCATAATACAAAGATAAATATTATTTATATTTATTTTGAAATTATCTAAAGAGATATTTGTGAGAATATTTGTTGTCAAATTTTGTTTTTAGCTCTGGCTTGCATCTATAAATAGGGAACCTCTCATTCTGCTTTTTTACACTAAAAACACTCAGAAAATTCTCTTTCATTTTGTGGCAGTTTTAGTTCGTTTGTTGCCAAGTATTATGCTACCTTGCCATCGTGTCCGTTGTATCATGGGAGGACGTTTGGGAGGTAGACGTACCTTGCCACCGTGTCCGTTGTATCTTGGAAGGTCGTAGAGGTCCATTGATTCTCCCAACAAATCATGACAAATATGTTTGTATCCTAGGAGGCAGATGCCCGTTGATTCTCAAGCACCTACCGGAGGGGACGAATTTGTTTTAAGGAGACGCCCGTTGATTCTCAAGCACTTGTAGGAAGGGACAAATATGAGGAATCTCAGGCACCTACAAGAGGGGACAAATCTATTTGTTGGAGATAGGCTCCAACACGAGCCTCAATTCTCAAGCACCTATCGGAGGGGTTGAATTTGTTTTAAGGAGACGCCCGTTGATTCTCAAGCACCTACAGGGGGGATGAATCTAACGAATCTCAAGCACCTACAAGAGGGGACGAATCTGTTTGTTGGAGATAGAGGCTCCAACACGAGCCTCGATTCTCAAGCATCTACCGGAGGGGACAAATCTGTTTTAAGAAGACACCCGTTGATTCTCGAGCACCTACCAGAGGGGACAAATCTCAAGCACCTACAAGAGGGGACGAATCTGTTTGTTGGAGATAGGCTCCAACACGAGCCTCGATTCTCAAGCACCTACGAGGGACGAATCTATTTTAACGAGATAAGCTCCAACACGAGCCTTGGACCTTTCACCTTGTTGCTTTTGTTTTATCGTTGTGCTCTAATATACCACGTGTCATGGTCTAAGCACTTCTTCCCGAAGTCTTAAGCCGTATAGCACTTGGATGGACTCTTCCACGCAAGTCAGCCAACAATCTCCCTTATCTACAATGGGGACAAGCAAGCGCCTAATATCAAATAGGCATGGTGTGCTAAATAACAAGCAACAAGTTAAAGCAAAACAAGCACTAAGAAAGCAATAAGCACATCACATAGCCTTCATGGCTCACCCAAGCAACATAAGCAACAAGTAACATAGCCATCATGACTCGACAAGGCAACGCAAAGACAACAAGCCGCACGTAACAAGCAACAATCGAGGCAAGCACACAAGCAAGAGCGTACCCCGTGGGGCATAACGAATGCACCTTCCGACCCCCTCTTCTCTCATGGGAAAAAAAGATTTTTCTAAAAGAAAAGATGAGTTCATTACAAAAGCTTTGGATAACGTCTTACTGCAAAGCATTCTGTTTCAGTTTCAATTTTGTTTTAATTTACATTTTACTAATAATATATATATATATATATATATATATATTATTTTTAATTCTGTTATAAAATTTAATTTATTTATTCATATTCTAATTTATCTTCTTTTATTTTAGATAACAAAAACAACAATCACATAAAAGTGAAAACTTATCTAGAATTTTCTCTTTTGTTTCTATTTCAATTTACATTTTACTAATAATATAAATATTTTTTAATTTTGTTGTAGAATTTAATTTATTTATTCTTCGTATTTTGGATAACAAAAACAATAATTACATAAAAGTGAGTGAAAACTTATCTGAATTTTATTCTCAGGCATAAGGACGAATCTGTCGAATCTATTTTTAGGCTCTAAACTCTTTTGCTTCAGTTTTAATTTATATTTCAATTTATTGTTTACTAATAATATATTCTAATTTCCTTCTCGTAGATCAGATAATAAAAAGAACAACGTTAAAAGTGAAAACTTATCTAGAATTTTCTTTAATTATCATTCTAAGAAAGAACAATCCAAAACGAAAAGACTTAAGTCTAAAACATACATCAGGCATATGTAGTGGTTAAGCTTAAACACACAATAAATTTGAGTTAAATGCATCCAATGTGCTTAATTGGTGGTCCCTTTTAAAGAACAAGCTGTTCCCACCAACTCATAGGTAAAGCAATGTGAGTAAAAATTTTTAAAATTTTAATATTACCTTTTAATCGAAGCATCTGGTTTTATCTGGGCATCAGTATGTGCTTGTGAACCATGCAAATTTACATATGATATATGATCTTCATCCGAAGCCTTCTCCATCAATTCTTCTGCCCATCCCTTTTCGTTTTCTGCTGCAAAACTATGCCATCTAATCTGTTTGTTTAATAAGCCTTCCCCTCTGGTGATGCATTTATCAAGATGTTGACATAAACCTAATCAACCATATATATAAACTTGTTAAATAGTGGTTCTTGTTATATGCTCAGCTTTCACAAATGGGGCTTTTTTCATGTCACTTGTCTTGCCAAAGAGACGATGAATCTCAAACTGGATCCAATCATCTTCATTCGGAATCATCATCCTCTTCCATCTCCTCTCAACCAAGTCTACCGTCACTTCCTTCTCTTACTTCACCATCTCAGACACATGATGAACAGGCCCCAACCCCAACCGTCCAGCCCAAGTGCATAGCCACCCTCAAAAACTACTCCTTGTTTGCCCTTGCTCTTGTCGGTAAGGTCCTTTATAGTGGCTCTTCAAACGGTGAGATACGAGCATGGAGGCATGATAATCAAACTGATAACACTGTTGTGGCTACTACCAACAGTGCAGTTAAGTCCCTAGCAGTTTTAGGGGATAAGATTTTCAGTGCCCACCAAGATAGCAAAATCCGTGTAGGGAAAATTCATAAACACTTAGAGCAGAAGTACAAGTGTATAGAAGTCCTCCCGACATTAACTGATCGTTTCCTTAAATGCTTCTCAGAAAAGAACTATGTACAGGTTCGGCGTCATAAGAAAAGAACGTGGGTGCATCATGTTGATGCTGTATCTGCTCTTGCAATATCAAAGGATTGCTCTCTTCTTTATTCTGCATCCTGGGATCGAACTTTCAAAAATTGGCGGACATCTGATTTCAAGTGTTTGGAGTCTGTCCAAAATGCACACGATGATGCCATAAATGCAATAGTAATTTCCCAAGATGGATTTGTTTATACAGGTTCAGCAGACAAGACAATCAAGGCACGGAAGAAACATACAGAAAAGAAAAATAAACATTTGCTGGTCGCAACACTGGAGAAACACAAATCAGCTGTTAATGCTTTAGCTCTCAGTAATGACGGGACTCAGCTTTATTCTGGTGCTTGCGATCGGTCTATTCTAGTTTGGGAAAGAGAAAGCAGCGTCAGGGGTGGTCTTGATAGGCACATGGTGTTGGTGGGTGCACTTAGAGGGCACTCAAAGGCTATATTATGCTTGGCCGTTGACGCGATGGATTTGATATGCAGTGGATCAGCTGATAAAACTGTTAGGATTTGGAGGAGATCAGAGACTAATAGGAAAAGCTATTCTTGTTTGGCAGTTTTGGAAGGGCATAAAAAGCCAGTTAAATGCTTGACAGTAGCAGTTGTTAATGGTGATGCTAATATTGAAGGTGCTTCTGAATCTGGTACTACTTATATTGTTTACAGTGGAAGTTTAGACTATGATATTAAGGTCTGGCAAGTATCAGCTCCAGTTTTATGATCATTTTTTTCCCTTTTTGATTTTGTACATAGAGGATAGTTTTTCCTACATCTATATACAAGATTTTATAGCCTTTAGGAAAATTTGAAGTTGAATTGTATAAGTATTTGTTTTGACTAAAATATATAAATAGTGACTTGTTGGGAATTGAGTTTCAGATGAGAGATGAGAGATGAGAGATGAAGAAATGAAGAAAACTTTAGTATACTAATCCTAAGATGGGTCAAGATTAATATAACTAGTTAATTAATCAAGGATTAAAACCATCAACTTCATTGAAACCAAAGCATTGATGTTGAAAATTGCAGCTGCAAGTATTTCAACTTTCTTTAGCATCATGTATATGACAGGGGACCTAACAGCATTGAAAGGGCTTACATTCAGAAAAGACACCCAATGAATAGGAAAGGGAAAATCTCAATCACATCTTTCACGATAAAGCACATTTAATTTAGGATGTGCTATATAGACACACTCCATCATATACATACTCTATATTGTGTATGTATTTCATTAATTAGTTAATTAGTTTATATTTCTGTCGTATACTGTTAGTTGTCGACCAAACAAAGCAAATTAGTTTTTAAATCATCTAAGATCAGTGACAATCTGCATTTTGATTCCGCAAGATGTTCAGAAGTAATACACTATTGTAAGAAAAGCTTGTCATTATGGCAAGAGAGCAAAGATCAAAATCAGTTGTATGCCATCAGATCATGACAGCAAAGTCGAACCAGTAAACTACTCCCACTAAACTGTTGAACAAACGCACACACAATGAAGGAATGAAAACTAGATTGATTGATTAAGAGGTAGAAATGAGGGCCTTATATAGGCTTACAAGAAAATGATAAACTCTAAGTAAATAATCTCAAAACAATATGAGCCACATATTAAATCAAACTAATTAAATAAATAAATGCAAGATTTATCAAAAGCAAATAAGATAATTACTAGGCTGGGTCAACCAAGCCTAGTCTTGCCAAGTGGGTGATGTTGCTATCTTTAACACTCCCCCTCAACATCAACCTCCGTCTTCTTCATCATGCCGAGTTTATGACAGAAGTCCTCAAGTTTGTTGTCACTCAAGCCTTTCGTGAATAAATCTGCAAGTTGATCTTCAGTTTTGACATACCTTAATTCGACTTCTTCTGTTAGGACCTTTTCTCTGACAAAGTGATAGTGTACTTCAATGTGTTTCGTTCTTGCATGGAAGGTTGGATTTTCTGCCAATTGTATTGCTGACTGATTGTCGCAATATAAGGGTACTGCATACCTTGTTGGCTGATGTAGGTCATTCAATAGTTGCATAAGCCATGTACATTCTTGAGTTGCCATGGCTGCAGCTCGATACTCGGCTTCTGTTGTAGACAACGACACTGTTGGTTGTCTTTTACTACACCAAGAGATTGCTCCCGACCCAAGCATGAAGACATAGCCTGTGGTTGAGCGTCGGGTGTCGTGATCACCTGCATAGTCAGCATCGCAATAACCAACTAGCTTGCAATTTTCACCTTCTTTGTAGAAGACTCCATGGCCAAGTGTACTCTTCACATATCTGAGGATTCGACGTACTGCTTCTAAGTGTGGCTTCTTCGGATTTTGCATGTACCGGCTCATCACACCAACAATAAAGGAAATGTCAGGTCTTGTTAAAGTTAGGTAGATTAGACTACCTACTAACTGTCGGTACATTGTTGCGTCTTCCAAATCTTTTCCTTCGTGAGCACAGATTTTTGCATTTGACTCCATAGGTGCTGAGATAGGCTTGCATTCAAGCATTCCAAACTTCTTTAGCAAGTCTCTGGAGTATTTCTGTTGATGAAGGAGGATTCCTTCTTTAGTACGATCAACTTCTAAGCCAAGGAAGTGTTTAAGTTCACCTAGTTCTTTCATCTGGAAGCGAACTGATAGATTCTCCCTTGTTTGGAGAATTTCTTCTTCACGATCTCCTGTGATGATTAGATCATCTACATATACTAGCACAACAGCTAGTTTGCTTCCATTAGTTTTGACAAACAAGCTAGAATCTGCAGGTGTTATAACATAACCATTATAGGTAAGAAATTCAGCAATCTTACCATACCATGCCCTTGGAGCTTGTTTTAGCCCATACAGTGCTTTTCTTAACTTACACACATAGTCAGGATGATACTGACTCTGAAAGCCCGATGGTTGATTCATGTAGATCTCTCGATCTAGCTCTCCATGCAAGAATGCATTTTTCACGTCCATCTGCCATAACTTCCAATTTTTGTTTGCAGCTAAGGCCAATAACACCCGCACAGTTGTAAGCTTTGCCACCGGACTAAATGTCTCATCATAGTCCAGTCCATATTGTTGAGAGAATCCTCGAGCTACCAATCGAGCCTTGTGCCTCTCAATCGATCCATCTGTGCGACGCTTTATCTTGTAAACCCATTTGCATGAGATGGGCTTCACATCTTTTGGCTTTGGCATGAGCTCCCAGGTTTGGTTTTGTTCAAGCGCAGTAATTTCTTCTTTCATTGCTTTAGTCCACTCCGGCTTCATAAATGCTTCTTCGAAAGTTTCTGGCTCTTTTGCATCTTGTTCTTCAATTATGGCGGCATTGGCGTACCTAGGATTAGGCTTTCTGATTCTGGTAGACCTTCTGATTGAAGTTGGTGCTACTGCTTCGCTAGGTTCGCCTTCATCACTTGGTTGATAGACACCAGTTTGCCAAGGACTTTGATTTTCTCCACCATCGCCATACGCAACCTCAGCTTCATCTGAGTTCCACTGGACTTGAGGAGAAGTTTGTACCTTATCTTTAAAGGCGTCTGAATCTGGCAATACTTGTTTGTCTGAGGACCACCAAGAGGATGTTTCATCAAACACAACATTCCTGGATGTGTAGCATTTTCCAGTCGTAGGATCACAACATCTCCATCCTTTTCTCTGATTATCATATCCTACAAAGATGCACCTAACAGCCTTTTTGTCCATTTTGCTACGTAGATGATCAGATACAAATACATAGCATACACATCCAAAAACTCGAAAAAAGCTAACTGAAGGTTTCATGTTCCATAATTTTTCATAAGGAGAAAGAAAGTGTAACCTTTGTTGGGGAAGCCTATTAATGACAAATGATGCAGTCCTCATTGCTTCTCCCCAAAAGCGTCCTGGAACATTCTTTGCATGGAGCATACTTCGGCATATTTCTGCAAGATGCCTGTTCTTTCTTTCTGCTATGTCGTTTTGTTGCGGAGTGTTGGCACATGTAAAGTGATGGCGTATCCAGCCATCTCGAAGAAATTTGGAGAACTCAGTTGAGGTGTACTCTCCTCCGTTGTCAGTGCGTATGCAGCGGATTCTTTTGCCAACTTCTGCTTCTGCTGCCTCCTTGTACTCTTTGAATTTTGAAAGAGTCTCTGATTTTTCCTTCATGAAATAAATCCAAACATACCTGGAAAAGTCATCAATGAAGGTTACCATGTACTTCATCCCACCGATGGAGGCCTGTTTGACTGGTCCAAACACGTCAGAGTGGATTAACTCCAGAGGTTCTGTTGTTTTAAAGTTGGACTCTTCATATGGTTGTTGATGCGCTTTCCCATATTGACAGCCTGCACATATTGTGTCTGTTCTTACTTCAAGTTGTGGGAGTCCCTTCAACATGGATTTCTTCATCATTATGTCTAGCTTGTGATAACTAACATGACTTAGCCGCATGTGCCATAAGTCTGTTGTTTCGCTCCTCCTGGTCTTGTCTACATAAGCTGTTTCTGCAGACATCACATAGACCGACTCCAGTCTACGTCCTTTCATCATTGGCTTCTTTATAATTTCAAGGTCTCGATAAACCTTTACATCTTGTGGCCCAAACAGAACAAAATGACCTGAAGATGTTAGCTGTGCTACTGAAAGAAGATTTTTCTTCATACCTGGGACATGGTAGACATTTTGAAGAGGCACCTCGGTAGCACTATTCTGAGGAGAAACTATGGTGTTACCAACATGAGCTATTGGTAATTGTGAGTTGTTTGCTGTCACCACCACACGGCTACCTTTGTATTCTGACAGGTTCTGCAGCTTCTCTTTGTCGCCTGTCATATGATTTGAGCATCCCGAATCAATAATCCAATCATTTTGATAGTTGATGTGATTGGACACTGTTGATGTAAGAGCTAGCTCCTCATCTGCAGCAAACAACGCCTCAGCGTCCCATTCTTCATTTGGGAGTAGAACAAATTCTTCTTTGGCGGTAGCTGTATTGCTCTCCACGGGCTTTTTCTTCCTTGACCAACAATCTTTTGCCATATGACCTTTTTTGTTGCAGTTGTAGCATATTACCTCAAATCTTCTATTGTTGTTTTGTTTCTTTGATGCTCCCCCTGCAAGGTTCCTCCCTTCTGTTGTATGATTCTTACCATCATTTCTTCTAAATTTGTTGTCGGTGCATTGCTTGAAGTTTCCCTTACCCTTCTTGGCGTAGAGTGCCTCCTCCTCATTTTTAAGAGAAACTCCTGTCATTTGCTTCGCCAAGGCTTCCTGATTAGAGAGTAAATTCTCTAGTTCTTCTACAGAGGGTTGCTTTGGCCACCCTTGGATGGAAGTGACAAAAGGCCGGTACTCTTTTTTTAATCCACGAATGAGGTATCTTCGTAGACGTGCTTCACTAATTTTCTCATCCGTATCTATCTCTGAGATTTCAGCACAAATACTTTTAACTCGTAAAAAGTATTCTGAAATTGTCATACCTTCCTGTTTTAGTGATGCCAGCTCGTTCTCCAGTAGTTGTAGCCTTGCGGTATTCTTCTTGGTAAACAGTCTTTCAAGTGTTTCCCAAACTTATTTTGGAGAGCTTACATCACGAACATGATCAATAAATTCTTTGTTGATCGATGTCCTCAAAATAAAGAGGGCTCTACCACACTTGATCTTCCACTTCCTTCTTGATTCAACATTTTCAGGAACATCGGTAGGGATTCCTGCATCAGCACCATTCACCAATTCCCATAAGTCTTGGCCTTGAAGATATGCCTCCATACACATCCTCCAGTACTTGTAGTTATTACCTACAAGTTTCTCTATCCCGTTCTGAGTATTTACTCCATTTGCTATCTCCATCGGAGAAATTTAATTTCTTACTAATCTCTCCTTTTTCTTTTCTTTTTCTCTTTTTTTTTTCTTTCTTTCTCTCTTTTTTTTTTGTTACATACAAGAGAACAGAAAAAGAATGAATTAAAATAAGCAAATGTATCTCAAAAAATTAGATTGTCAGCTGCTGATTTGCTTCTTCTTTCCTCCTTTTTATTTTGACCAAAGTCAAAATTAATGTCTTGCTACTTTGCTGTTGCTTCAATCTTTCTTTTCTTTTGAAGTGGGGCCCACCTTCCTTCTTCTCTTAATTAGAAGATGATACTCTTTTTCTCCCTCACTTGATGTCTTCTCAACAAATGAAGCAAGCAATTCTTTATGTAAAAGAATTCTTCAATGCACAAAAGTACCTTCAATTAAATGACTGCTCTACAGCAGCTTCTTCTTCACGACACCTGATCTTGACGAAAGACAGCGGCGGCGCGTGAGGGGAAGAGATTGGCGATGGAGTCCAACAGACAGTATTTCCTTCTTCCTCTGTTCGAAACAGAAAAAATAATCGCGAGGATGAGGGGCGCCGAGGAACGCACCGATTTGGCTACGTCGGCTCTAGCAGCGGAAAGGTACAGTGGCTTTCCTTCACAATGGACAGGATCTTCTCGATCTCCTCTCGGCAGCAGGTATTTTTTTACCTCTCGTTCTTCTCACAATTTTTCCCTCAATCTCTCTCAATCAACCTGGCTCTGATACCAAATGTTGAACAAACGCACACACAATGAAGGAATGAAAACTAGATTGATTGATTAAGAGGTAGAAATGAGGGCCTTATATAGGCTTACAAGAAAATGATAAACTCTAAGTAAATAATCTCAAAACAATATGAGCCACATATTAAATCAAACTAATTAAATAAATAAATGCAAGATTTATCAAAAGCAAATAAGATAATTACTAGGCTGGGTCAACCAAGCCTAATCTTGCCAAGTGGGTGATGTTGCTATCTTTAACATAAACAGGAAACAACTAAACATCAATAGGGCTTTATATATGTGCCAAACTCAAGTCGCTGCCATTATCAAATAATTTTATGTCATTGAGTAGCTTAGTGAGATGATAAGATATTATATTAGAGCAGGGGGACAATATATCAAATCAAAATCATGATTAAAATAAATTTGAACTCTTATATGATTCCATCAGATTCTTATGATTATGCTTTAAGGATATGTGGGACAAAACAATTGCTATCATTTTGTTTTCTGGAGGAAGTTCAGAATGGTCCTAGATAAATCCGGATAACTAACTTACATTTTTTTTAAATGGACCATTTATTTATTTATTTTGAAAAAAAATGTAATTTTTATTAACTAAAATAAAATTACATTAAGAACACTTATTGTTCTTAATAAAACTAAATATCAGGTAAGATTCAAAACTATTTTCTTTTATTAATTGTAAATTCGGATCTCGTTTCATAATTCGAGCCATCTTGTACATTATTTTGAGTTTCAAATATTTTATATTAATATTTAGCACGTGTATCACTCTTTGACAATTGCTTCGATCGGTATGATTTTTCTAACCGATTGCTTTTATCAACGATGAAGAAATAACTGATTCGAGAACTTTCTTGCATGACTCTTAAATCAATCAGCAAAATCATTGTAAATTAAGGAAAAAAACTACTTTAAATCTACGTAAACTAACAAAAAAAAAAAAAACAAACTAAAACTAAAAATACTTACTCAAACTTCCTCAAAAATTTAAATATTAAACTATCATATTTATAGATTTAGATTTTATTTCAATAATTAAATAAAGAAAAAAAATAAACAAGTGGCTTTTAAATTAAACAGCCTATGAAATATAGACACGATCCAAATAAATGGTCTCTAAACTAAACCGCTTACTCTTAGGTAATTAAAGACAAGTGAGGCCGATGAAAAGACAGATTATTCTCTTCGTTACAGTAAAAAGGAAATCTTGCTAGCTAACAAAAATATAAAGAAGGCTGAATATCCAAATAAGGGCCTAATGTTTAGAGTTTCGCTCAAATAAGGGCCTAAAGTTTAAAGCTGCTCAAAATAAGGGCCTCAAGTTTCAGAAACGCTCAAATAAGGGCCTAATGTTTGGAAAAACTGTTCAAATAAGCACCTCTTAATATTTTTGACACACACGCGCCTTTTAAAGCAAGTGGGGAGAGAGAATTTGCTGATTTGGAGGAGAGAGAAGATGATGTGGCATCTGCATGGAGCTGACGTCAGCGCTGACGTGATGCTGACGTGGCACTGACGTCAGCACCTTTTTTTTTGTTTTTTTTTTTTTTGTTTTTTCCTTCCTCTTCCCGCCGGCGCCGCTGCCACTGTCGGCCAGAAGAGCCACCACCGCCGAAAGCCCCAGCCGAACCTGCCTCCGCCGCCGCCGATCGCATCCTGCCATTTTTTCTCTCCTTTTTCCTCCCTTCGTCGGATCTACCCAAAAATGGTGATTGGAGGCATATTTCACTAATCCGAACGGTGAAGATGTAGATAATGGTGCGTAGAACAACATAATTAAATTTGGGAAAAATCCAACGGTGGAATTGGGAGATCGGAGGAGAGAGAATCCGAGGCTAAAGTTATAGATCTAGAAAAATCAGGGAATTTTTAGGAAAAACTAAGGCCGGAATCGGGTTTAGGAGGTCAAAACCGACCTACATGTGAAATTTGGAGACATTTTACCGCCGGATGAGGTGGCGGCCGGCGGCGGTCCGGCCGCCGGAATCTGGAAAGGGCAGATGGTGACTGCCACGTCAGCACCCTAACCCAGTCGGTAAATTTCTGTCCACGTGGCGCTGACGTGGCGCGTGTGGTCCAAACATGTGGAAAGGTCCTTATTTGAGCAGATTTTGAAACTTGAGGCCCTTATTTGAGCAGCTTTAAACTTTAGGCCCTTATTTAAGCAGAACTCTAAACATTAGGCCCTTATTTGAATATTTAGCCTATAAAGAAATTTATCAAACATGTGACTATTGCCTCACTGAATTAAATAATGGGTATGATTTGAAATTTTGGGCATGATTTTATGAGTACTTTGAGGGTATTGTTATTGTCGATCATATAATTTTATATAATTTTTAATAATTATTTTATCTTTCATTAAAATATATAATAATTCCAGGATGCGCTTTAGAGATTTAAGTCTTCTTAATTAAATCCAAAGTGGGTGCCAATTAGGTTAAATGTCATCTAAAGGCCTTATTTTTATTAGACCAATACTTTATCCTCATAATTTTTAATGATATATATAGAGATTATGGTTATGGAACTTTTCGAATAGGGCAAACACTAGTCCAATCTTAAAGGTAAATTCGAAATATAAAAAAAAAATTTCTTGTTCTAAAGAAATCTACCATCTTCTTCTAATGATTAATTGTATCTGAATCATAGCTAACTTAATTATTCGTTCAAATTTTTAGTTATAACCAGCAAACTTAAATCATTACGTGACAGTATGTGATTCCTAACAACTCATTCAATTTTTGTTACAATCATCTAACTTCTTCTACCGATAAGTGAAAAAGTTTTCCATTGCTTCATATTTTCACATGTCTTCTCTTAAATTTTTAATTTTTATAGTCAAATATTATGGAGAGTATAACAATTAATAATAAAAACACATATAATTTATTATTATACTGAAATAAAAATTAAAACAAAAGAACTATGTTGGTTGCTAGAACTTTTAGAATTTTAACGTGGTAGTACAATAACTATATAGTTTTACTTATGTAAATTATTTATATATATAAAAAAATTGAAATGAGTGTTAAAAGATGAATTAAAAACAAAAAGACAGCTGCTGATAAAGCTTCTTTTAAATGTCTGATGCAGCTCCACTCTATATATAAAGTTTTATACATATATTATATATACATAGTCTTCGACGCAAAATGCTAGTATGACTTTTTGCACAGATAAAATGGTAACATTTTTTTTAAAATGATAAAAATAGAAAATCTAAGAAAAAAAGGCATGCTAAAATTTACGAGTACTAACGAAAAGTTATTTTTATTTAAATTTAACTCTAAAATATAATATATAAATAATTTTTAAAAAGAAAATTCTATTTTAGGCCACATTTTTTCTCAGTTAGTTTGCTTACTAATTTCACCCGTCAAAATTTTTTTTATACTCACTTAAAATTAAATAAAATTATAATTTTATCCTTTCTTTAGACCCACATTTTTCTTTTTTGAGAGATGTTTTGATTAAACCCACTTCTTTTTTCACTATAAGTTTTCGGATATAGTATTTCGATAATTTCAATATTTTTGGGATAGTAATTTTTGAAACCAAAATTTTAATTGAAAAAAAAAAAACAACTAATTCTTTTTTTCAGAAGAAAAAATATGAAAGTTCAAAAAAGAAAGTGTGAATTATATAAGTAAAAATTATTTTCCTTTTATATAAATAGATATGCGTTCTTTCCAATAGTCATGTGTTTGCTGCCCCCTTTTCTCCCCAACACCCCCGCCCCCGCCCCCGCCCCCGCCCCCGCCCCCGCTGAAAAATATGTAATCCTAGACACTATTTTTGTCTATGTAATCTAAAGATTAAAACAGTAAATGTTTGTAATTTTCAACTAAACTAAACATTAGAATATCATCAAAACATTAAAGATAATAGTAAGAGAACTTTATTTCACTTATTAAGTACACACACTTAAATTACTCAATACCATCTAAACAAAAAATTAATATTATACTTTTGCCCTTATTGATGCGCACCCACATAGTCTTTTTTCCACCAAAATCCCATTGCACCTACATTAGGGCCTTTACTAATTTTCCGGTTTTCGATTTTTTCTCAAAAGACGCAATTTTTAAGGATTTTTGGACTGAATTTTAATCCGATCTTCGATTTAACCGATTCAACTGAGCAATTCGGTCTAGTTCGATTTTTTGAACACTGGTTGTTACAAGGAGATGTTATTTCCACTCGTAATATTGTTAGTCCCACTCCCTTTTTAAGTTTTTACTTTTATATTTTTATAAAATTTTACTTTCTTTCTCTGTGTTTTTTTCATTCGCATAGCCTAATGTGCTTTCATTATGTTATCAAAATGGTCCAACATCGTTGAAATTAATAAAAAAAACTAAAATACCCTTACTTACAATGGTGTAAGTGAAAAAAATTTTAAATTTTGTAAGAATATTTTAATAATTTTAAATGTATTTTGACTGTTGAACCTCCTCTTGATAACGTTTTAAAAACATAAGAGACTATATAATCAAAAAAAAAATACAGGGATGAAAACGATTTTTCATTTCTATCCTTAAGTTTTATATAAGCTTATATTTTGCTCTTTATTTTTTTTTTCTTGCAAATTTATCCCATAGCAAAAGAAAACAAACATTCCTATTATTTTCAAAAACTAGGTTCAACATAAAAAGATTTTAAATTTTTTTACCATTTCTACCATACCTATCAATATTTCACTATATATCCAAAATCAAGTTAGAAGAAATTGAAGATTTGTATTTATATTTACTATTTATTTTTTAATAGTTATGCTAATTTTATTTTGAAGGTTATGTTAATAATTTTTGGATGTATCATATTGTATTAGATATAGTATTTTGTGTTTAATATTTGTAAAAAAATTTTAAAAATATATATTTGATAAAATTAAAATTATAATATATGAAGTTCAATATTTTTATATCTTTGTTTTTGTGATTATTGTCAAACAAGCAAATGGATTGGTGGATTAATTTTTAGCGGTGTTTAAAGAATAGATGCTTTCTTGACTGGGTGGGAGAAGGTTTTTTTGGTGAATATGATATTGATAGTTTTTTGGATCCAAATATATCATTTCAAAATAATATTACTTTTCGTTGGTAATTCTAAATTTATGTTTTGTTATGTCTAAAATTCTAATTTTAATGTCTTTGATGTAGAATTTTTGCTTCAAGTTTCAGCTTTTGATTTTTTTTTTTTTGTTAATTATTAATTTTTATTTGAATTTTAGTTATTAAAATATTTGTTCATAGTTTCAAAATTTTACTAATTAAATTATTTTTATTTAATTTTAAAATTCTATTTAATTTCTTAAAGCTTTTATCAATGGATAAAACAAGAAGTATAGAACAAAATATATTTTCACTTATAAAGAAGTTAAGGACAAGGGTATAAATGACAATATGACAAAAAAGAGAATGTTACTAACGATATTATGAGTGGGAACCTTCCTCTAACTTTCTTTTCATAACCCTTTTTTTTTTCCAACCCATAGAATATTTGATATTACTCTATAAACCATAAAAAACAAAGATATTTCTCATTCTACCCTTCACCCCATTAACACAAGAATGAAAAAAAATGTTTTTCATTATCCCACATAACTGCCACAACCTTTCTTCTCTTATTTATTATTTTCAATCTTTTTGTTCTTTTTATATATGTTTATTGTACAAAGGCATCAAAGTTAAAAGATCTTCATTTGCTTTGTTAGATTCTTTGTGGAGATCTATCTATGGAGGGGTTAGAGGGACTATTTTGTAGTTTATGCATATAGGAGAAAATCATGGGCGATTTGTAATACCAATAATTAATGACTGATTTATTTTTTTTAAATCTCAATCATATTTCTTAATTTTTTTCTTTTATTATCCTTATTATCTTGTTATGAGTTGTTTCATTAGTAATCAAAGAAAAAAAAATGTTATAGCCCAAATTCTTAAAACCACTAAATAGATTTTATTTATATTAAATTCAATTACAGTTTCTAGTTTAATATTTTGATACCAAAAGAATTTTTTAAAAATAAAAAGTAAAATTATACTTTTTTTTTGGGTTATAAAAAATAAAATAAATAGGATGTCTATGACTATTTAATATTTTAATAAGGGTAATATTATAATTTCATTTAAGTGTATTATATTATTAAAAATTTTGGGCTATGAAGAGTAAAAGAAGGACATATAGAATTTCTCTTTTAAGTTATGTTGAACTTTGTATTTTTTTTAAAAAAAAACACACATGAAATATTTTTTAAAAACAAATTAACTATCTCAACCCATCAATTTAGTCTAAATTGGGCTAAAGCCCATAATCAATTACAGCCGAATAATCCAATCCATTGAAACCAATTGGATCATTTGGAGAAAAAAAAAGTCCGGTAAGGAAAACATTTCAAGATCAGAGGGCTGAATTATTATTACTTAATTATTTTCTTTTTAATTTTCTCTGAAAAATGGAATTCCCAAAGCCTTCTCCTTTTCCATCAAACCCTCTCTTATCACTCTCCTCCTTCATCCACCGTCTCGGCGCCGAGCTTGCCACCGGCCTCCACCATACCAACCACCTTGCCGCGTCCTTCGTCCTCGGTTTCTCCCCTCCGACTACCTTCCGCCATCGTCCGCTCTTCGCATCGGTTTCTCAGCGGAAGACTGCGGCAGCGTCAGCGGCCACCTTGAGTCCCGAGCAGGTTGCCAAAACTTTAGCCGGAACCGCCGTTTATACAGTGAGTAACTCCAACAACGAGTTCGTGCTTATTTCTGATCCCAATGGAGCCAAGTCTATTGGCTTGCTTTGCTTTCGACAAGAAGACGCCGAGGCATTCCTTGCTCAGGTTAGTTAAGTTTCATAAATTCATGCCAAATTTCGAAGCTTTTTTTTGTTCTTGATTTTTGTTACCTTTTGTCATAGGTTCGATTGCGGAGGAAGGAGCTGAGAAGTAATGCCAAAGTAGTGCCTATTACACTTGATCAGGTGACCCCTTTTTATAAAAGTTTACTTTAATTACTTGTTTATCATTTATTAGTTATGGAAGTAAAACTGTTGACTAAAATGTGATTGGAAATAACATTGTTGATCTTTATGATTGCTGGTTTAATCATTTGTGCGATAGGTATATTCACTGAAGGTTGAAGGAATTGCATTTCGTTTTCTGCCGGATCCGGTTCAAATAAAGAATGCATTAGAGGTTAGTGTTTCATGCAATTTAGTTTTAAGGCTGTTCTTAAAAGGGTTCATGACTTTATGCCTAAAATTGCTAAACATTGATACTCAATGCTGTAGACTTATTTGACTTATTTCTTCTTGATTGTGTTTGTTGCCACTTTCATATAAGAACTTTTAAGATGATGAAGAAAAAACGGTTTTTTTTTAAAGTAGGTTTAATGTGAGCGAGTGAGAGAGAGAGAGAGATTGTTGGGTATCATTTTTTATGTGGACTGCATGTTGGGCAATTTAGAAAAGACAACAATGCTTAAATGGGTTGTGACAATGGTTCCTTCATTCTTGAGTGAAGATATTATTTTTCTTAGTTGAACAATTTTACATCACAACTAACTATGGGTTTTTCTGTTTGTCAGTTAAAATCTGGTGATATCAAAAGTGGGTTTGATGGAGTTCCTGTCTTCCAGGTATGCTATTTACTTTACTAAATACATATGCTATTCCTGAGAGAGGAAATATGGCTAAAGGAAACATTTTTAGCATGAATAATTCTTTCATTTTGTATTGCATACAAAGCATGAAATGTGTGAGTATTGGAAACTTATTTGTGTATGTCTATAGTTAAGGTGGTTACGTTGTCATCTCTCCCTTGAATTATTAGTAATTTTTTCTTTATTAGGAATAGACTAAAAGTGTAGAGACTCTTGTGTTTGTTTTTAAAAGAGGGGGGAACCATGCCCATAATATTAATTTGATGAATCACAACATTTGCTTCCTCTGCAATTTCTGAAAGATATGCCATTTGTACTTGTTTTTAGTATATCAGTAGTACGTGAAGGAGCTGAACTATGTAATTATTTTATGTTACCACCATTCAATATTAGATCTAATTTCTTTGTATTCAATGTCTGTGTCTACAGTCTGACCTTCTTGTTATGAGGAAGAAAAACAAGCGTTTCTGCCCAATATATTTCAATAAGGTTTGCTTCATCTGTCAAGTTGTTATGCACGTTATTTTGTTCTTCAGTATGCATTTAAAGATAGTTGTTAATCATAACTTTGTTTCTATTGTTTGCTTGTTATTGTACAGGAAGATATAGAAAAAGAACTTTCAAAGGTTTCAAGGGCATCAAGAGGACCCAGGGTTTCGCAACATATCATGGTACATATATATATATTTGTCTTTGGGCATTCATATTGTATTATGCACGCATGAATTAGTGATTGTATGCAAAGTTCATGGAGATCTTCCCCTGCTCTTCTATACTATTAGCCAATACACATAAACCATCCTCCTCCTTGGCACTTCCAATGGTTCCATCTTTCTTTTCTTACTTATTAAGGGAATGACTATCATTCTAGTTGTTACTTTGTATTCATTTGATCTGATCTGTTTGAGCAGGTTGGAAGCTTGGAAGATGTTCTGAAGAAAATGGAGGTATAGGATCTAATCACTGTGTAACTTTATGTAGTCTGTACAATATGGAATTGGGTTTCGATCCTTCCTCTTTGTTTTGATGTAGATGAGTGAGAAAAACTGGGGTTGGGAGGATCTTATATTCATTCCCCCAGGTAAAAGCTATTCTCAACACATACAAGACGTGGTGAAAGCATGAGGCAGTCTGCGTGTTAGTTCTGGCTGTCAATTCCATAGCATAAAAGATGCAATTACATAAACTCGAAGCTCTTGAGTTTGCATTTAGAATGGGGAGAGATAGGATAGCTGAGATAGGAGTGGAGCTACCTCCATTTTTTTAGTCCAAAGATCCAATGAATTTCCATATGTTACCAAAAGAGAAAGAAAAGGAATAGGCGAGGAAAACCTAGTAGTTGTGGTCATTGATATGCATCTATACTTTTGAATGAATTAATGTATTAAGAATGAGGAAATTGTGAAAAAGCATTAATGTGTGGAAGCGATTTTGGTTCATACCACAACTACTAGTTAGAATTGACAATTTTCTCTCGATTTTTTAATTATAAATGTTGGATTTCTTCATCATCAAGGAAGAGTGTTAAGAACAAAGCAACAGAAAATTTATTTCCACATTGATGGGAAAAAATGTCTCTTAATTCCCGCATAAATTAACTGGTAGGTCTCCAGCTATGATGCAAAATGACCAAACCCTTCTCTTTCTAATTTCTTTTCATGCCTTTTCCCCTTTTGATTTGTTGGTCTAATACCCATGTTTCAGTGTAAGTCTTAGGTTTGGTCTCACAAAGATGAGCTAATAATAGCACAAAAACCTAATATATCAAAAAGGGAAAAGTTATGCATATCCATAATGTGTCCTTAAATGAAAATTTTATCTTGTATTTGACTTCGATTTGTAAATATTCCATTTATGTATATCGACAATGAAATTTTGATCAAAATGCATATTACAATTGTTGGATGCATAAAACACGTCCATGGTGGAAAAAAACAAGCAATATTACATGATTGGATTTGTAATTTTGATAGTTCACCAATCGGTTTTGGCTTTGGTCGTGGACTAATCTGCCTTCGGAATCATTGCAGATGAGTTGTGATAATACCGATGACCAACCTAAATCTTTATTAATTAATAAACAAATCATTTAATTCTCTTGGTTTATATAATAAACAAAAAAATAAAAATAAAAGGGGCAAAACAGCAAATAATAAACAAGATATTGGCCAGAGCCTGTAACGGCTAAAAGGGACATTTCATTGCATGTAAGAAGTTGACAGGCGACCAAATAGTTGTTGGGAAGGCCTGCTTAACTACCCATATTACACAATTCCTTTAATAAATTATTCACCTAAAATTTTTCATGAAAATATTCTGACTTTATTCTTTTACCCCTTATCTTGGCTTTTTGTATTTCTTCTCATATGCTCAAATTAGACAGTGGCTTATAAAAAAGTTGATAAGATAATTATACCCTTTTAGCGTAAAGCTGAGCAAATCATAAAAGCAAAAAAAAAAAGTTGGAAAATGTTTGTCACCTTTTATTGGTAGGACTGAGTCGATGATGTTTATTTTTCGTTTTTAAAATGTACGTGATTTAGAAGAAATGAGATCGGTTTACTTAAGTAAAATTTCGAAATTTAAATATTATAGTAACTGAAGAGAGAGATTTTTTTTTTGAAGGGATCTAATTTGATTAGTAAGTAAAAAAATGATGAATTAGGACTTAGTATGTTGATAATTTGTGAACAACCCAATTCATTAATAACTCAAAAATGAATTAAATTTGTTTTGTCTAAAATTATACTGATAATATAAGAAAAAATCACTTTAAGAAAAGGTAAAGAATAAATTTATTATATTTAGAGAAAGGGTATGTTGGGAAGTTAGGGAAAATTTCAATTTTTGCTTCAACCTTTTTTTGGTCTCAAAGAGAAGGAAACTCAGACAGATGGAGCTTTATAAATGGTCCGACTTCTTTTGAGTTTTACTCAAAAACTAAATACATTTGGCTCTTTCTAATTAAGCTCTCTAACTACTATACAGCTCCAATAATCCTTTAAATTTCTTATCAATTATTATTTATTATAGTACTTTTGTTTTAAAGTATTTAGAAAGTTGTTATGATTATAATTATTATAGCTTGCTTCACATTATCTATATATATATTGAGGTTACATTGAGGGTAGGCACCTTTGCTTTAAGGATGGGTGAAATAGGACTTATTCTTCAAAAGATCATCAAAGCAACTCCTTCAAAAGCTTTGGTTATTAGAATCAATCTGATTTTTCTTGCTTTCTTTCTGGTTATCTATGCATCTCTTCTATTGCGTCCTTCTTCTTCAGTTTATTTCGAAAATGCTGCATCGCTTGTTCGATGCTCCTTGCATGAGTGCCATCACAAGGTAAGGTGAGCTAACTCTATTAGATATTGTTTGAATTCTGATTACTAAAACTAAATGTTTAAATTGTTTGTTGGTGTTATGTTTCCAGTAATATACAACAAGATTTGTTGATTTGTTCTATGATATTTCATATTTGATGATTGTGATTGTAGGTGGGAAAAGGGGTGAAGATGGAGGCAATCCTAGAAAATACAGAAGGCTTGAAAGCAAAACCTAAGAGAAATTTGTCCATGTTAGAGGTACCAAGTTTCATTAATGATTTTGGAGATGGTTTGAAGATTGGGATGCTTAACTTTGAAGATTATGACTATAGTGAATGGGAAGAACATGGGGAAGTAACTCCAATCCATTTCGAGCGAGTCTCAGAGCTTTTCGAATGGCCACATTTGTTTCCAGAATGGATTGATGAAGAAGAAGAAATTGATGGACCAAAGTGCCCTGAAATGCCAATGCCAGACTTCGACAAATTAGATGACATGGACTTGATAGTGGCAAAATTGCCATGTAAGTACCCTATAGATGGATGGGCTAGGGATGTTTTCAGGCTTCAAGTTCATCTCATAGCAGCAAATCTGGCAGTTAAAAATGGGAAAAGGGATTGGGATTCAAGAACAAAAGTAGTGTTCTTAAGCAAGTGCAGGCCAATGTTAGAAGTGTTTAGATGCAATGATTTAAGGAAACAAGAAGATGAGTGGTGGTACTATGAACCAGAAGTTGTAAGATTAGAACAAAAGGTTTCTTGGCCTATTGGTTCCTGCGAACTAGCTTTGCCATTATGGGGCCGAGGTATGATCTCAAATTCCTTGCTCTGTTTTTCACTTTTTCTTGCATGAAGATAAAAAAAAAAAACTAAAATTAAAAATAATAAAAACGCGCCAGGTAGGGGTCGAACCTACGACCTTCTGCTTAGGAAACAAACGCTCTATCCACTGAGCTACAAGCGCTTATCTGACAGTAAAAATTTTCCAAATTTTTTTGTTCAAAGCTAGTAACTAGTATTAACTTCTTTCTTTCTCACAAAATTTATTCACCATTTTTAGTAAAAAAGTTTTAAAAGTATGGCATATAAGCTTTCTTCAAGTAGTTGAAGAACAAAAGCCGGCATATGAAAATGGGAGAAAGAAAAAAAAAAAAGAAATTGGGGAAAGGAATTATTATAAAGAGTAGCTGGGTTATTGATGTTGATATAATTAACTTCTTTCAAAATTGACTTTGCTTGATGACAAAGTCTAGTAGTAGTTATGCTTTAGTTGTCTTTGAATGCTCAGCATCTAAATTTAAGCGGCCGGCAGGCGCCACTCCTTGTTTCCAGAATTAAACAATAAAATCCACATGTTTTTCACTAATTGTATTTCCATTAGTTAGGAAATCAATACTAATCAACTAATTAATTAATAAGCCTATGGGGGACCTCTCCCAAAACTTTTTTGTATATTTGATCCCACTAACAATGCCAACTTCCAATTTTTCATCATCATAAAGTTAAATTTAATACATTAATTTTCTTAGTATGCATTAACTCTCTAGTTCGAAGTTCACTATCAAATTGTTGATCTATTTAATAAACCTCAAATTTCTATACATCATCGCATTTCTTTACTTTATGTGCAAGTAAATGTTGCTATTGAAGCTCCAAATTGTAATTGTGAATTTGGGTTTCCAATTTCATTAATTATTCACTTAATAATAACATGAAGAAAATGAATTTAATTTCCAGGGTACGATGAAGTTTTTGATGTATCCAAGATTGAACAAGCAACAACAAGGAGCTCCAAGCGTGAAGCCTATGCCACGGTGCTACATTCTTCGGAATCATACGTGTGTGGCGCCATAACCCTTGCCCAAAGTCTTCTAAAATCTGGCACCAACCGGGACCTGATCCTTCTCCTAGACAGATCAATCTCCGAACCAAAGCGCGAAGCGCTTCAGGCAGCCGGGTGGCAGCTCAGATTCATCAAAAGAATCAAAAATCCCCGAGCCGAAAAAGGCTCCTACAATGAATACAACTATAGCAAGTTCAGGTTATGGCAGATGACGGATTATGACAAAGTCATTTTCATTGATGCAGACATCATTGTTTTACGAAACCTTGATCTCCTATTCCATTTTCCTCAAATGACAGCAACGGGAAATGATATCTGGATTTTTGATTCGGGTATTATGGTGATCGAGCCATCAAATTGCACATTTAAACTTTTAATGAACAAACGTAAAGAAATCTTTTCGTATAATGGAGGGGACCAAGGTTTTCTGAATGAAGTGTTTGTTTGGTGGCATCGTTTACCAAGGAGAGTGAATTTTCTCAAGAATTTTTGGTCCAACAACACCGTTGAAGCTGGTTTAAAGAACCAGCTTTTTACAGCTGACCCACCAAAAGTTTACTCCATTCATTACTTGGGATTGAAGCCTTGGCTTTGTTATAGGGATTATGATTGTAACTGGAACATTGGGGATCAACGTGTTTATGCCAGCGATTTGGCTCATCAAAGATGGTGGAAGTTTCATGACGCCATGGATGAGAAGTTGCAGAAGTTTTGTGGGTTAACAAAGAGGAGAAAGATTGAATTGGATTGGGATAGAAATAAGGCTAAACAAGCAGGGTTCAAAGATGAGCATTGGAATATATATATTACAGATCCCAGACGAAAAAATGTTATGGAATAGAATTTGTGATGTTTCTTTTTTTTCCATTTCCTTAATTTGTTTGGTGAATATTTTTGTTTAATTTCCTTTGTAGGTACAGATAATTACAAGATGTTTTCCACATAATTTATGTTTTGATAGCTATAAACCGTATTATTTGTACGAGACATTGGTTTCAGGCTTTCAGCCTTACAGGTTACTCTGTACAATATTTGTAGCAGAGAGTTTACTTGATGCTCCTTTTTTGTATCTTATTCTCTGGAAATTAGCTTTTGCTTTTACTCGGTTGTAAAGCTGCTTTCAATGTCTTTGAAAACAAAGGAGTAACCCAACTTAAGAATTTTCAAGCCTCTTTTAGCTAAGTTATTTGGATTTGGGGAGTAGGTGTTCAATATGGATTTTTTTTCAACGTGTGTGTTGATATTAAAAAATCAGACTAAATCGGTCGATTGAACAAAAAATTAACCAACAATTTAATTTAATGAAAACTCGAAAAATAGGATAAAAAATCAGGAATCGGGCCTAAAGTAGTTCGATCTCCTATTCGATTTTTTTGAACATTGGTGTGTGCTTAAAGTTTCTAACTTTTTTTCCACATGTTTCAAAGAGTAAACTATATGTATCAAAACAGAAACATTCAGAGCAATGTAACTGTTTAGTACTTTATTGTAAAAATTTAGAAGTACTTGACCCAAAGTTATGTAAAATAATTGACATAATCTCAACAAAATGATGATTTATTCCCATGAACAGTAGTTAATATATATACTTGTAATCTTGTATAAAGTAAGAGTGAGAAGGTATATATAGGGAATATCTGAATTTTATGTACTGGAATATACCATATATGTTTTTAAACTTGTTCTAGGTGGGTGATGAAACATCAATGAAAGCTACAATGTTCTTTTGGATGATTAATTATTTTCTTATGAAAACCAATTCATCTACATATTTCTCTATCAAGTGGCTACTCGTTTTTTTACTATGATAGAATCTAGAAAGTAAAACAGAAACAACTATTCCCATCTGAACTTCAATTAAAGTAATTAAAATAATCCATAGCTGGATAAACAAATAAACAAGGGGTCTGTTTTCACATGCAAGTTTCAGCCATTTAATAACAAAGGACTTAAAAAATCAAATTGCCAACTATGGGTAATATAAATACAAAAATCCAATCATTTGTTGCAAAAAACATATAATTAGGTCATTTTCATTAGCAAACTGCTCTGCTTTAATTTATTCTCTTTGATTGGTAGTGCTCAACCACCTGAGAGATTATCCAGGAAGCAGGATCTTAAGGCATTTGATAATTTTGGGTGCAAGGCAAGATTAAAAGATTTGATGGTGATTAATCAAAGACAAATATGTTATATGGTGATGTATGTATGAAACTTTAGTTTGAGCAGATTGTGTTTAGGTACACCTAACGAATGCCGTATACATATATTGATATGGAAATTTTTAGCTTCCGTTGAAACTGATATCAGGGTCACTTGGGCCTAACTCAAGTGGTAAGAGTGGGGTGGAATGTAGGTAAATATCTTATATTCGAGTGGTGTGAAATATCAATAGATGTCTTAAATTTGAGCTTCTGTATTCTCGTATGTAATAATAAAAAAATCATATAATACAAAGTCAATATCAACTTATGCAAATTCAACTAATATTAGAAGGACAAAAAATGTTAAATTACGAAATTGGGTAGTAAAGATAATATTTTAGATTATTTTTTATGAAAAAAAAGAGAGTTAAAATTACCTAATGTTTGACTTGTAACAGTTGTTACCAAGCTAATGTATCCACAAGTCATACAACATTTGCAAAACCAGAGCTCGGAGGGCATTAAATGGTTTTAAGATCATATTAATTAACATGATCAAAAGAAAAAATTATTTCTCTCAACTAATTATATAAAATATCTATACTACAAATTATCCTATACATTACCAATGATAATTAAATTAACATACTTTTATCAACATCAATGTACATTATTATCTTTTTAATTTTTTTACAAGAGACTCAAACCCCAGGCCTTATACAATGAGAACTAAACTCCTTTCTTCCAATTAAGGAAAGATAATAAGTTTTGTTCTTTTTGAAAATGGTCTGGTCTCTATCAATTTTCCGGCCCACAAACAGATTTTGCTCAAGTTAGAGAGGGCATGAAGCTTGGTTGGGTTGACCGAAAGGAGAGCTATGGAGACAGATGGTAGGCCCTGGCCTGGTGATATTGTTGGGCTTGTTGCGGCAAAACACGCCCAAAATAGATATATTCTCTTTCTTATATCACATGTTCTATGTCGAAAGGGAATCGAAGTTGTTCTAATCTAAATCTTGTTTTAAATTCAGGTTCTGAATTCAGCCAAGTATTGGAGTATTGAGCTTTACAGCTAGCTATCATATTTGATAAAAAGGACTTGAAAATTAGAATATATTTAGTCATTTAATCGTGCTTAGTGAAAAAATATATGATATTGAGTTAAGCATTCATTAACTCTTAAAATACGTAAAAAAATTAAAGAAAAAAAGTTTGTTACTAAGAGATAAATTAAAATTCTATTAGAATTACATCCTAAAGGTAGACTATATACTTTTTCTTGATTATTCTATAATAATGTTATTCTATTATTATTTTCTGATAGTAATTATTGACTTAGGCATGTCCTCCCAAATTCAAGGTTATGTTTTTTCTTCATATTTATTGTGTTTTTAGAATATTGAGAAAAACGTACAATATTAATGTAGTATCACATCAAGAGATAAATTTGTATAAGAATTTGATAGGAAGAGTTCTTGATTAATCTGTACAAGTCTATAGGCATAGCCTATACTTAAATTGGTAGCTTGGATATTCTGTTTCCTTTATTGGAGGAGTTTTGATAAGGGCAGAGAGCACTACAAAGGGTTGGCTGTTGTGGTCGTTGTTAATTGTCTATTACTATTAAAAAAAAGAAATTCTATTTGGAGTTTCAATTTTGCTAATTATATCCTTTTACTAAATAAAATTCATAAAAAATTTAAAATTTTTCATAGTAGTACATAAAAATTAATCTATTTTTCTTTTTAACTTTTTTAACTCTAATAGAATATAGAAAGATAAATGGCTCATCTTTAAAAGTAAAACTCACTACTAATAACATTTACCCCATGTCTCAATTATTTTTTTAAAAAGTTCTTATCCATAACCATAATAAGGGAATATGACAAATCTCGTAAAGTAGTGAAATATTTCTTTTCTTATCGCAAAATAAAGAATAAATAAACATAATGTTGCAAAGATAGATCTACAAAATAGTTGAATTTTTTTTTATAAGAATAAAATGGTAAAATTTAAGGATATTGCAAATAGAAGTGTGATCATGAAAAAGTAAAATGATTAAGAAACTAGGAAGAGGAGAGGGGATGAAAAAAGGAAACAAAATTGACTATGTTATCTTTTTTAAAGACAAATATATAATTTTTTATAAAAATTTTTTGTATTAAAAAAATTAAGGCTTCATGATTTTTTACTTTTAAATTCATTTCATTAACTTTATATATTATCTAGAACTCATTCATGATGATGATGTATGTAATTAGAAGAAAATAGATACAAAATTAATGGACAGAACCCAACCCATTACTACAACTTACAAAAGTCCAAAGTTGGAAAGAGCGATTAGAATTTGATAAGAAAAATTCAAGTGAACATTTACTTGTTATTGTTTCTATTTGAAATCCATTAACAAAGCTTTTTTTTATTTTTTTTAGTTATTATTAATTGAATATTGTAGTTTTAATTTTCCTTAAAACCATTCTTAGAACATGTCTCTCAATAAAATAACTAAAAAAAAAATAGATAAAATCATTGACCATTGTCCATAGTCATCCTTATTGGTTAAACACTTTAAACTATCATTGTCTTTTTTTTTTTTTTTTTTTTGGTTTTACTAAAACATTATTATTATGGGTAAAGACCACAAAAGCATAACAACATAATCAGTTTTCTTTAATATAATATTAGTACTAATAAACATCATTAATTAATTAAGTAATTTTTTTTTAAAAGAAAAAATTGTCACATGCAAGTTGCAAGTTACAAGCATAAGCTGCCAAAAACCCGAAATTATCCACACTTTTTGTTTTTCTTTTTGCCCCTATAATCCTCAATAAATCCCAAGTTGACCCTCTATCTCTTCTCTTTACCCAAAAGATCCCTTCTTTTTTTCCTTTCTTTTCCTGACACAAAAACAACAACATCGGGATTCAATGTTTTCTTGATGCAGCAATAATCTCCGCTCCTAACTCTCACGCAAAACCTTGTTACTAGTAAATGGAAGCTTCTTAAAAAATCCTTAAGTCCTCTTAGATTATTAATTGGATCCAACGGTTCCTGATTTGATTTCCTCGTCTCATCGCCCGCCGCTGACGTCATATTATTATTTATTATTCCATTTCTCCAACGGTAACTTTTCAGGGCTAATTCCGTCATTCTCTCTCCCTTTCTCTTTCTTTCTTTCGTAAATCATTTTGGTCGACGCATGATGGACGGTGACTTTTACTTTATAGTCCTATTTATTTTTAGTTAATTAATTTCTTTTTTTTAATTAAAAAAAATAAGGCCAGCTAAGTTGAGCTAAGCCGTCAAAGCCTTTTAGCCGCCTTAGCCGGGAGATTGTGGTCAAAAACTAAAAACGACCTATTTTTTCTCTCAATCATCTTAACTAAGGTAAAATAAAGATTCCCTAAAACAAAGCTCAATTATTATTTTCCTTTTTTTAAATTTTTATTGTCCACTTTAAAATTTAAAAATATAGAAAATATTAAGACAACAATTTTTTTTTTTTTAAAAAAGGAGAAAATCTATGTAGAGAGAGTACAGATGGGATCTAATCTGTAAGAAGGAGACGAAACAGGCACGTGTTTTTCTCCGTTTTTTTCTTAAAATTTTTTTCTAAATTTAGCACTAAATTTTCTCCGCCCTTATTTTTATTTATTTATATTAATAATAATTAATTTTTCGTGTCCTAAAATTTTTGCAGAGATCATTAATTATCGCTTCAATTCCACTCTTCATCCTCTTCGTTTATGGTTTATCCGGGTAAGTACTTTTCCTTTCCTTTCCTTTTTCTTTTTCCTTTTTTTTTTATTTTAAAAAGATGAGCTTTATTATTAATCTGTGTCTATTCGATGCTTTAATTCTGAAGTAAGTGACAAAATCGAGTATTTTTGTTTTTATTTTTATATTTTTTTTAAGCTCTGGAAATCAAGCTCTCGGGAATTTTGAAATATATGGTGGCTGTTTGAATTGGATGAATTGAATTCATTGCAACGTTGACTTTTAAGTAAACATCAAAGCTTACTTTCTTCATTTATTTTCCAGTTTTTACTCTGTTTAATTGCGTAAACATACGTAAATTCAATTCGATTATCCCTTCTTAATTGATTAGATTAGCTTCCTTTGCCTGCTATGAGCTTTCCTTTATTTTTCATTTTTTTATTTTTTAATTTGTTTTTTTTTTGGTTGAATTTTTAGCAATCCTATTCAGGATTAGCAAGTCTCAGTTTTTCTTTTAATTAATAAAGTTGTTATTGATCCTTTAGTAAAGAAGAAAAAGACAATTATTTGGAAATATTAGCAAAAATCGTTGTCATTATTCTTATTATTATATTATTTAATCATGATTAAATTGTGGTAATATGTTCTGCAAAAATGGTTTCTCTGGTAACAAGAAAATTCAAATGAGATGCTTTTGTTTAAGAATTTGGGTTGGATTTTAATGAATCAAAGAGTGCTGCTATTGGTTTGTGAATCTATTGGGAGTTTTGTTCAAGGTACAGAAGTTTATTTTGCTTTTAGATATATGAAAATTTTGTTTTCATTTTATTCTTTATTGGGTGCTCTAAGAAATGATTGTTTGCTGATTAAATCCCTAGTTAGTTACATTGCCAGACCCTCTGATTTGCAGGGCTAAATGTAGCTTGCACCATTTAATGGTTTCTGGTTTTTGCATTTGTACGGGTTTGGGATAAATTTGGTGTGTATTTTTTCCATTTAATTAAAACTTTTGAATGAAGTTAGCCCTGAGAGGGGGCTTTTGTATGAAATTAAAATTTGTTAGCTATTGAACATCTGCCTCCATCAATGTTATTTGAAATTTTTGGTTCATTCCTTGATGTGATTAATCATTCTTGAAGTGTTTTCTGATTGAATCTTTAATTAAACATCTGTACCGGATAAGAGATGGGACGCCTAAACTAGTATTAGCTTAACTATAGAGGTAAAACAAATTTGAGATAACAAATTTTGTTCTTGCTTTTCTAGGCATTGCATGCTTTCTAATGCTTTTCTATTCTTGAATTGATGATTTTTTGGTTGAAACTGGTTTCCGGCCTCACATATTTGCCTTAGAACGTGAAAGACTAAGGGTGCTTAACTTAATTTGAGGATTACTATAGAAGAATGCAGTTTTAGATCCTAACTTGATTTTGGTGAAATTTACTCTGTTAAACATATATTGCTGATTTGCATATTAGCTGTTTTGTCCAGAATTAGAGGGATAAGGTAGTGATTTCTTGTGAGTTCTTTTTCCCTTGTTCTTTGATAGTTTCTGTTTTCTTGGTTTCAGACACATGGAGAATGTAAAAGCTGAAGAGATAGCTCACTCGGGATCTTCTTTATCCTCTATAAATAATGACCATACTTCTTCTGAAATTCCAAACCTTTCGATTAGCAACGGAACAAAACAACCTGACAGTCATCTGTCAGTGATGGAAAGTTCTGAACCAGCCTCTTTACAAAATGCTTCTGATGACCCAACTAGAGGACCAGAAGACCATGTAACAGATAATGCACCTTCAACTTCATTAGTCAGTTCTTCTGTTGTCAATGGTGACAATGACATGATCTTGCCTTCTGCATCCTCTCATAATGTCACGCCCCGGCCCGGGCCCGCCCTCGGCGACCCCGACCCGAAACGCGACGGCGACTCGAACACCGCACAGCGGAAGGAAAAGCCACATATCATAACATAAAATAAAACAACAATATCAAATAGTTCCACATATTACATCTCCAAAATAACAATATCAAGATTTATCGCTATAAAGCGACAAGACGAAACAAAATACAAAAGCAGTCGCCATCAAAGCTCCACATCTACGACTGACTACTAGCTGACAAAAACTATATACACCTCGATCTACAAATCGACTGCTCACCCCTGCAAGTCTGAAGCAAAAACAACGAAAATCAGCGAATGCTGAGTAGGAGAATCACAATATGATCAACAAGTATCAAGTGTCAACTCAACAATGCATAACGACATGGCCTAAGATGCAGTCAAAGGCAATGAACACAACAAATACTTCTTATCTACTTCTAAACAACATCAACAGAATCATCGAGCGTGTGGACCGTTGGATAAAAACCCCGCACTCTACCACCTGCAGAGTGGCATCAACCGTCCGCTCCAACGGTGATACGACTACCCCCACCAAGCAGGTAGCCCGTCAGATGCCGCGTCCGACATCATCGCACCCGAAGGTGCCCAACATGCGACTAGTCAATATCATATATACCCTCTCCCATGCCTGGGGGGTACCACACCGAAATGGTCCTGGACTGAAGTCCTCTCCAAGGCCGTAGCCTCCAGATCGACATCAACCATGCAACTCGACTCCAAGAGTGCAACAAAGTATATCACCATGATCAACAATACAATAACTCCAAGTGATAACAACATGAACAACATGATAATAACAAAACATCATCATGATCAATAATATAACAACTCCAAGTGATTATGACATGATCAACAGGATAATAACATGCTCAACAAATAAACGACATCAATAAGCAACAATAAAATGCAACACATGCAATTTCTCTACATGGCATGTCCGACAATAATGTGCAACAGGAGTTCAATAAATTTCAGGAAGCAAATCAAACAATGGAAGCAAAGGTATTTCCGTAATTTATCTCCGACGACAAATCAACAACAGACAAGGGTCGACAGACTTGCAGGCTCAACCCATCACCAAACACCCATGATCAACCAACTCTCCAATCCACAATTATTTCACACCGATCGATCGACTAAATTCACAGACTAATAATTTACTATTATTTAAACACCTCGACAATCTCAACCACTAACCAACTAAAAGAACAACCTAACAATGCTTTCTCGGAAAACTAACCCCACCATCGCGTTCAGCACGCGAAAACGATCAAGATTGATATTCGCCTTAACTTCAACCGACAACTCGGGGCCCACCAACTAAATTAATTTCAAATACAACTATAAATCACTTACTCAACAACAGTAAAATATTAAAATCATATCAAACGATCCTCAATCTAAAATCTGACACCACCATCGCGTTCAGCACACGAAAATCTATAACTTTGGTATTCACCTCGACTCGATCCGACGACTCTACAATCAATTACAAAAATATCCCAATAATTCATAAATTAACTCAATTTCATATAATACAGCTCTATTCTCTAAACACTATTTATATCCACCCACTCGTCTCCTACCCACCCGACGTCTCCACTCCCGCTCGACCTCCCACCCGACGCCGCCCCCTCCTTCGCTCGAAACCACGCCGACCGGCCATCCCGGCCGCCGGCGATCACCTCGGCGGCACGGCCGCCCTCTCCCGCGACTTCCGGCACCGGCGAGACTCACTCTCTCTCTCTCTCTCTGACCCCTCCTCTCTCCCTCTCGGCCGCCACCTACGACCCACACGCCGGCCGGCCATCCCGGCCTCGCCGGCCTCTCCCACGGATCCCGGCGCCGGCGGGATATCCAATCACACACACACTCTCTCTCCCGATCTCCCTCTTCTCCTCCGATCCCGAGCAAACCCATCTTCTCCTCTCGGCCAACCACTACCCGTCGCCGACCGGCGACTCCACAACCTCCTCGATCCTTCGGCCCCACTCAGTCCCACGATCGACCGACGGAAGCCCGGATGGCCGCCTGGCAGCCCGCAACCCTCACGCGACCGCTCGCCGTGCGACTTCCGCACGCGATCAGCCCGGGGTACGGCGCAACAACCTCCCATTGTCTTCGTCGTCCGATTCGTCGGAGACAACAACGGAAATAAAGCAACGGAGAAGATAGATCTCCTACCTCAATTTCGCGATTCCAGCGACGACGACGAGCTCCACCGGCAACACGACGCGCGCCGACTCCCGCTTGCAGGTTCCTCTCCTCTCCTCTTCTCAAACTCCCTTCGGCAGCTCCCTCTCTCCCCTTCTTAAAACCCTTCAACGACACCTCTCCCTCACCTCCCCATTACTCTCACCTGCTACCCCCACTCCTCCTGCATTGACTCAAGATTTAATTTAATTTAATTTAATTTAATTTAATTTTTTACTGGATATAACATCCTCCCTACCTTAAGAAATTTGGTCCTCCAAATTTACATACCTGATGAGCTAAACAAATGGGGGAAGCGTTCTCTGATATCCTCCTCACGCTCCCAAGTCGCCTCTGCATCTGAATGGTGCTGCCACCCCACCTTGACCAATGAGACGACCCTGTCACGAAGATGATGCTCCTTCCTGTCAAGAATCCTCACGGGCAACTCCTCATAGCTCACATCCTCTCTAATCTGCATGACTGGCTCCTGTAGAATATGGGAAGGATCGGACACGTACTTCCTCAACATAGAGACATGGAAGACGCTATGCACTCCTGCTAAAGAAGGTGGCAATGCTAGCCGATAAGCGACAGCTCCTACTCTCTCCAAGATCTCGAAAGGACCAATATAACGCGGTGCAAGCTTTCCCTTCTTGCCAAACCGCATCACACCCTTAGTCGGGGACACCTTGAGGAACACATGATCCCCAACCGAGAACTCCAGGTCCCTTCTCCGCTGATCTGCATAGCTCTTCTGCCGACTCTGAGATGTGAGCAACCTCTGCCTAATCCTCTGGACCAATTCAACGTCCTGCTGGACCATCTCTGGTCCCAAAAGACGTCGCTCACCCACCTCATCCCAAAGCACTGGGGACCGACACCTCCGTCCATAAAGAGCCTCAAACGGGGCCATCTGAATAGCTGAATGATAGCTATTATTATATGCAAACTCCACCAAGTGTAGATGACTCTCCCAGCTGCCTCCAAAGTCCAAAACACAAGCACGCAAAAGATCCTCCAATGTCTGAATAGTGCGTTCGGACTGTCCATCAGTCTGCGGATGGAATGCTGTACTAAACCGAAGCTCAGTACCTAAGGCCCTCTGAAGACTCTGCCAAAACTGTGAAGTGAATCGAGGATCTCTGTCTGAAATGATGCTAGCAGGTATACCATGCAACCTCACTATCTCCACGCAATAGAGCTGAGCTAATCTGTCCAAAGAAAAAGTCTTCTTAACCGACAAAAAGTGAGATGACTTTGTCAGTCGATCCACGATCACCCATATCGAGTCGTGCCCCTTCTGCGTCCTCGGAAGTCCAGATACAAAGTCCATAGTGATGTGCTCCCATTTCCACTCAGGGATAGAGAGATTTTGGAGTTTCCCAGCCGATCTATGATGCTCGGCCTTTATCTGTTGGCATACCAAACATCTCGCCACATACTCTGCAACATCTCTCTTCATCCCACGCCACCAATAAGACTTCTGCAAGTCCTCCTTATACATCCTCGAACTGCCTGGGTGAATAGCAAAACGAGACCTGTGAGCCTCCTCTAACAACTCCTCCTTCACTGGGTGCTTCTCAGGAACACAAAGCCTGCCACGAAACCACAAGGTACCATAGCTATCTCGTGTGAAGTCCAGATGAGTGCCCTGCTCCACCTCCTGAGCAAAGACCTGAAAGTGACGGTCCTCCATCTGACACTGTCGAATCCGCTCCACTATCGGCGACTGTGCGATCAACTGTGCAAGCACTGCACTCTGAGTCTGACCTACCAAGTCCAAGCTAAGCTCTGACAACTGTCTAATCAGCTCTGACTTTGCAACTCTGAGATGCTGACACATCCCCACTGATTTTCTACTCAAGGCATCTGCCACTACGTTCGCCCTGCCAGGATGATAATTAATAGTGCAGTCATAATCCTTAAGAAAATCCATCCACCTCCTCTGTCTCATGTTCAGCTCCTTTTGAGTGAATAGGTGCTTCAAGCTCTTATGATCTGTGAATATCTCAAAGGTGACACCATAAAGGTAATGCCTCCACATCTTAAGGGCAAATATGATGGCAGCTAACTCTAAATCATGCACTGGGTAGTTCTTCTCATGCTCCTTAAGTTGTCTAGAAGCATAAGCTACCACTCGCCCGTTCTGCATCAAAACAGCACCAAGGCCCTGAATGGATGCATCAGTGTACAAGGCAAAACCATCTCCTCCAGAAGAAATCACTAACACAGGTGCAGTAGTAAGCCTTTTCTTCAGCTCTTGAAAGCTAGCCTCACAGTTGTCATTCCAAATAAACTTCACACCTTTCCTCGTCAACTGAGTCAAAGGTGCGGCGATCTTCGAGAAACTCTCTACAAATCTACGGTAGTAGCCTGCTAGTCCAAGGAAACTGCGAATCTCATGGACCGTCCTTGGCCTCTGCCAGCTCATCACTGCCTCAACCTTCTGCGGATCCACTGATATACCAGCACCAGAAATCACATGCCCCAAGAAGTTGACTTCTTTTAGCCAGAATGAACATTTACTCAATTTGCCAAACAATTGCTCTCTCCTCAATACACCCAAAACAATCCTCAAGTGCTCTTCATGCTCAGCCTTTGACTTGGAGTACACCAGAATATCATCAATGAAAACAATCACGAACCGATCTAAGTACTCTAAAAATACACGGTTCATCAAATCCATGAATGCCGCAGGAGCATTAGTTAGCCCAAATGGCATAACCAAAAACTCGAAATGCCCGTAACGTGTACGGAAAGCAGTCTTCTGCACATCCTGCTCTCTCACCCTCAACTGGTGATATTCAGATCTCAAGTCAATTTTCGAGTACACACAAGTATCTCGCAACTGGTCAAACAGGTCATCAATCCGAGGCAATGGGTACTTGTTCTTGACGGTCACTGCATTTAACTGTCTGTAGTCGATGCAGAGCCTCAAAGATCCATCCTTCTTTCTCACAAATAGGACAGGAGCTCCCCAAGGTGACACACTAGGACGGATAAATCTCTTATCTATAAGCTCTTGCAATTGCCCCTTAAGCTCCTCTAATTCCTTAGGCGCCATACGGTACGGTGTCTTCGAAATAGGAGCTGTACCAGGCTGCAACTCAATGCAGAACTCAATCTGTCGCTCCGGTGGTAGGCCTGGTAACTCATCTGGGAATACATCTGGAAACTCTCTAACCACCGGTATGCTCTCGATCTGAAGCTGCTCATCGATAGACGTGCCCACTAATGACACCAGAAAGCCATTGCACCCTCGGCCCATCAACTGCCTAGCCTGCAAAGCTGAAATAATCGGTGCCACCCGCTCCTTTGATCCAACAAACTCAAAGGAAGGTTGTCCTGGGGGAGAAAATATTACTACTTTCTCTCGACAATCGACTCTAGCATGGTTAGCGGTAAGCCAATCCATACCCAAGATAACATCGAAGTCGAAGAAATCTAACACAAGCAAGTCTACCAAAATCTCAACATCTCCCAAACGGAGTCTACACCCCTTCAACTCATGGCTCGACCGCATCACATCACCTGACGCCGTGAGCACAAACAAACCACTAGATCTAGGTGTAGGCTCTCTTACCAATTTAGCAACCATAGATGGAGAAATAAAAGAATGAGTACTACCAGTATCTATCAATGCATGAGCAGGTAAATCAAACACTAAAATAATACCTCTAATCACTGAACCTGACGCCTGATGTGCCTCCTCCTGGGTCAATGCAAAAACTCGGGCCTGAGTCTGACTAGACTGTCTCTGATAACTGGGCTGCTTCTGACCCTGACTCTGCCCCCTCGACTGTTGTTGCGGAGTCCTCTGCGCTCGTCCGACTGGACAACTCCTGCTGATGTGGCCGGGCTGCTTGCAATGATAACACACACTGCCACCTCGAGGACAATCCCTAGCAAAGTGTTCACTGTCTCCACAGTTAAAACAGTGGTCAGACCTGACTCCCATCTGATCTCCAGATCTAGCAGTGACCCTCGAAAACTGATCTCGAGGTGCCTGAGAAGGCTGGGATGATCCCTGCGACTGAGTGGGAAACGTCCTTGCCTTCTTCGGCGGTCTGAAATGACTACCAACGGATCTATTCTGGGATGGCTGGGCCTGAGCTCTAAAGCCTCCCTGGCCCCCAACATGACCTCCTGCACCCTGCGGAAGTGGTGGTCGACCATGACGATCTTTTTGCTTCAGTTGGCTGATCCTCAAGTGAGTGCTCTCAACCAGAAGTGCTCGTGCCACCACTCGACTATAGTCCCTCAGATCATCATGACTAGACATCCGATCCTGAATAGCAAAGTCGAGTCCTCTGAAGAAATGCTCTGCTTTGTCTTCCTCTGAGGCCACCATGTGCGGACAAAACTCTGACAAACGGTCAAACTCAACCTCATACTCTGCCACATTACGACCTCGCTGTCGCAGATCAAGGAACTCTTGCTTCTTCTGCTGGCGAAATGTTATCGGGAAATATTTACTGTAGAATGCAGCTCTGAATTCTGCCCACGAAATATCAGCTCCACCTCTAGCAGCGTCCTGAGCCCTCCACCAAACTCTAGCCCCATCAATCAGGTAAAAGGTGGCCAGATCCACCTTTTCCTCCTCCTTGCACCTAAGTGCCTTAAAAGTATCCTCCACTCCAGCCAACCATGCCCTAGCTGCCATAGGATCTGCACCACCCCCGAAGTTACCGAAACGCTCTCTGCCAAACTGTTGGAACTTCAGCATGCGGGACTCCCATGACTCAGTGCTAGCAAAGCCTCTCTCTGGTCCTGGTACAAGCATAACATACTGCGGCTGTGGCATAGTAGGAATATGCACAGCTGAGCTCTCTCCAACGGCCTGAGGGACTACCGGTACGGCCAGACCAACTACCTCCTCTCCAGCTCCAGGAATAAAGTCCTGCACCTCCTCCACGGGAACATGAACAGGGGCACCACGACCACGACCTCTGCCACCAGAAGTACGACCGGTCCGACGAGTACCCCGGCTCGCCCGTCCACCACGACCCCTAATAGTTGGAGTCGCTACGTGAGAAGTCCGTGCCCGCCGAGGAACGGCTACCCGATCATGATCTCCACCTGGATCCTCAAGACCCAGCGCAGGTCCAACATTGCCTCTCGACATCCTCTCTACAAATAAAATGAAATAAAAAAAGATTTAGGTAAAGCTTACAACTTCAACTTCTACACCATAGAATATTATCGCTAAGGTAAGACACCTAGGCTCTTAACCTTAACCTAATATTAAATCCTAGGCTCTGATACCAAAATTGTCACGCCCCGGCCCGGGCCCGCCCTCGGCGACCCCGACCCGAAACGCGACGGCGACTCGAACACCGCACAGCGGAAGGAAAAGCCACATATCATAACATAAAATAAAACAACAATATCAAATAGTTCCACATATTACATCTCCAAAATAACAATATCAAGATTTATCGCTATAAAGCGACAAGACGAAACAAAATACAAAAGCAGTCGCCATCAGAGCTCCACATCTACGACTGACTACTAGCTGACAAAAACTATATACACCTCGATCTACAAATCGACTGCTCACCCCTGCAAGTCTGAAGCAAAAACAACGAAAATCAGCGAATGCTGAGTAGGAGAATCACAATATGATCAACAAGTATCAAGTGTCAACTCAACAATGCATAACGACATGGCCTAAGATGCAGTCAAAGGCAATGAACACAACAAATACTTCTTATCTACTTCTAAACAACATCAACAGAATCATCGAGCGTGTGGACCGTTGGGTAAAAACCCCGCACTCTACCACCTGCAGAGTGGCATCAACCGTCCGCTCCAACGGTGATACGACTACCCCCACCAAGCAGGTAGCCCGTCAGATGCCGCGTCCGACATCATCGCACCCGAAGGTGCCCAACATGCGACTAATCAATATCATATATACCCTCTCCCATGCCTGGGGGGTACCACACCGAAATGGTCCTGGACCGAAGTCCTCTCCAAGGCCGTAGCCTCCAGATCGACATCAACCATGCAACTCGACTCCAAGAGTGCAACAAAGTATATCACCATGATCAACAATACAATAACTCCAAGTGATAACAACATGAACAACATGATAATAACAAAACATCATCATGATCAATAATATAACAACTCCAAGTGATTATGACATGATCAACAGGATAATAACATGCTCAACAAATAAAAGACATCAATAAGCAATAATAAAATGCAACACATGCAATTTCTCTACATGGCATGTCCGACAATAATGTGCAACAGGAGTTCAATAAATTTCAGGAAGCAAATCAAACAATGGAAGCAAAGGTATTTCCGTAATTTATCTCCGACGATAAATCAACAACAGACAAGGGTCGACAGACTTGCAGGCTCAACCCATCACCAAACACCCATGATCAACCAACTCTCCAATCCACAATTATTTCACACCGATCGATCGACTAAATTCACGGACTAATAATTTACTATTATTTAAACACCTCGACAATCTCAACCACTAACCAACTAAAAGAACAACCTAACAATGCTTTCTCAGAAAACTAGCCCCACCATCGCGTTCAGCACGCGAAAACGATCAAGATTGATATTCGCCTTAACTTCAACCGACAACTCGGGGCCCACCAACTAAATTAATTTCAAATACAACTATAAATCACTTACTCAACAACAGTAAAATATTAAAATCATATCAAACGATCCTCAATCTAAAATCTGACACCACCATCGCGTTCAGCACACGAAAATCTATAACTTTGGTATTCACCTCGACTCGATCCGACGACTCTACAATCAATTACAAAAATACCCCAATAATTCATAAATTAACTCAATTTCATATAATACAGCTCTATTCTCTAAACACTATTTATATCCACCCACTCGTCTCCTACCCACCCGACGTCTCCACTCCCGCTCGACCTCCCACCCGACGCCGCCCCCTCCTTCGCTCGAAACCACGCCGACCGGCCATCCCGGCCGCCGGCGATCACCTCGGCGGCACGGCCGCCCTCTCCCGCGACTTTCGGCACCGGCGAGACTCACTCTCTCTCTCTCTCTCTGACCCCTCCTCTCTCCCTCTCGGCCGCCGCCTACGACCCACACGCCGGTCGGTCATCCCGGCCTCGCCGGCCTCTCCCACGGATCCCGGCGCCGGTGGGATATCCAATCACACACACACTCTCTCTCCCGATCTCCCTCTTCTCCTCCGATCCCGAGCAAACCCATCTTCTCCTCTCGGCCAGCCACTACCCGTCGCCGACCGGCGACTCCACAACCTCCTCGACCCTTCGGCCCCGCTCAGTCCCACGATCGACCGACGGAAGCCCGGATGGCCGCCTGGCAGCCCGCAACCCTCACGCGACCGCTCGCCGTGCGACTTCCGCACGCGATCAGCCCGGGGTACGGCGCAATAACCTCCCATTGTCTTCGTCGTCCGATTCGTCGGAGACAACAACGGAAATAAAGCAATGGAGAAGATAGATCTCCTACCTCAATTTCGCGATTCCAGCGACGACGACGAGCTCCACCGGCAACACGACGCGCGCCGACTCCCGCTTGCAGGTTCCTCTCCTCTCCTCTTCTCAAACTCCCTTCGGCAGCTCCCTCTCTCCCCTTCTTAAAACCCTTCAACGACACCTCTCCCTCACCTCCCCATTACTCTCACCTGCTACCCCCACTCCTCCTGCATTGACTCAAGATTTAATTTAATTTAATTTAATTTTTTTTTTTTACTGGATATAACATCGAGCGTGTGGACCGTTGGGTAAAAACCCCGCACTCTACCACCTGCAGAGTGGCATCAACCGTCCGCTCCAACGGTGATACGACTACCCCCACCAAGCAGGTAGCCCGTCAGATGCCGCGTCCGACATCATCGCACCCGAAGGTGCCCAACATGCGACTAGTCAATATCATATATACCCTCTCCCATGCCTGGGGGGTACCACACCGAAATGGTCCTGGACCGAAGTCCTCTCCAAGGCTGTAGCCTCCAGATCGACATCAACCATGCAACTCGACTCCAAGAGTGCAACAAAGTATATCACCATGATCAACAATACAATAACTCCAAGTGATAACAACATGAACAACATGATAATAACAAAACATCATCATGATCAATAATATAACAACTCCAAGTGATTATGACATGATCAACAGGATAATAACATGCTCAACAAATAAACGACATCAATAAGCAACAATAAAATGCAACACGTGCAATTTCTCTACATGGCATGTCCGACAATAATGTGCAACAGGAGTTCAATAAATTTCAGGAAGCAAATCAAACAATGGAAGCAAAGGTATTTCCGTAATTTATCTCCGACGACAAATCAACAACGGACAAGGGTCGACAGACTTGCAGGCTCAACCCATCACCAAACACCCATGATCAACCAACTCTCCAATCCACAATTATTTCACACCGATCGATCGACTAAATTCACGGACTAATAATTTACTATTATTTAAACACCTCGACAATCTCAACCACTAACCAACTAAAAGAACAACCTAATAATGCTTTCTCGGAAAACTAACCCCACCATCGCGTTCAGCACGCGAAAACGATCAAGATTGATATTCGCCTTAACTTCAACCGACAACTCGGGGCCCACCAACTAAATTAATTTCAAATACAACTATAAATCACTTACTCAACAACAGTAAAATATTAAAATCATATCAAACGATCCTCAATCTAAAATCTGACACCACCATCGCGTTCAGCACACGAAAATCTATAACTTTGGTATTCACCTCGACTCGATCCGACGACTCTACGATCAATTACAAAAATACCCCAATAATTCATAAATTAACTCAATTTCATATAATACAGCTCTATTCTCTAAACACTATTTATATCCACCCACTCGTCTCCTACCCACCCGACGTCTCCACTCCCGCTCGACCTCCCACCCGACGCCGCCCCCTCCTTCGCTCGAAACCACGCCGACCGGCCATCCCGGCCGCCGGCGATCACCTCGGCGGCACGGCCGCCCTCTACCGCGACTTCCGGCACCGGCGAGACTCACACACTCTCTCTCTCTCTGACCCCTCCTCTCTCCCTCTCGGCCGCCGCCTACGACCCACACGCCGGCCGGCCATCCCGGCCTCGCCGGCCTCTCCCACGGATCCCGGCGCCGGCGGGATATCCAATCACACACACTCTCTCTCTCCCGATCTCCCTCTTCTCCTCCGATCCCGAGCAAACCCATCTTCTCCTCTCGGCCAGCCACTACCCGTCGCCGACCGGCGACTCCACAACCTCCTCGACCCTTCGGCCCCGCTCAGTCCCACGATCGACCGACGGAAGCCCGGATGGCCGCCTGGCAGCCCGCAACCCTCACGCGACCGCTCGCCGTGCGACTTCCGCACGCGATCAGCCCGGGGTACGGCGCAACAACCTCCCATTGTCTTCGTCGTCCGATTCGTTGGAGACAACAACGGAAATAAAGCAACGGAGAAGATAGATCTCCTACCTCAATTTCGCGATTCCAACGACGACGACGAGCTCCACCGGCAACACGACGCGCGCCGACTCCCGCTTGCAGGTTCCTCTCCTCTCCTCTTCTCAAACTCCCTTCGGCAGCTCCCTCTCTCCCCTTCTTAAAACCCTTCAACGACATCTCTCCCTCACCTCCCCATTACTCTCACCTGCTACCCCCACTCCTCCTGCATTGACTCAAGATTTAATTTAATTTAATTTAATTTATTTTTTTTTTTGTTTTTTTACTGGATATAACACATAAAGTGAACAATTCTACTCAAACCCATCTTCAAGATACTTCAGATGGACAAAAGAGTCAAGATGATGGTTCTATTAGCACTTCTCATGTTCTGCTTGATGGCATCATTTCCTCTTCTCCCCAGGTCAATGACTCCAAGGCCGAAGGTGCTAAAAATGGGGATCATGTAGCCCAAATCAATGATCTTAGTCAGCCTCATAAAAGAATTATCAGTTCTACTGTTGAATCCCCAAAATCTTTTAGTCCAAAAAATAGAGGTCTTATTGATACAGCAGCACCTTTTGAATCTGTTAAAGAAGCTGTTTCCAAGTTTGGAGGAATTGTTGATTGGAAAGCTCATAGATTGCAAACTATGGAGGTATGTTATATATATTTCTAATGATGTTAATATAATCCGTGCTGCTGCAATATATTTTTGTCATGTCGTGTGAATGCTGTTTATCATGAACATTGCTCTGCTTTGAATGAGAATTGCAATTTTTTCTTTTCTCTTCTTTTTTTTCTCTGCCTACTTTGTTGATGTTCATGTAACTTAAAATTTCTTTTTGGGTTATAGAGACGCAAGCATGTAGAAGAAGAACTTGTAAAAATTCAAGAGGAGATGCCTGAATACAAGAGACAGTCAGAGGATGCCGAAGAGGCAAAGATTCAAGTATTAAAGGAGCTGGACAGCACAAAGAGATTAATAGAAGAGCTAAAGCTAAGCCTGGAGAGAGCACAAACGGAAGAAAATCAAGCAAAACAAGACTCTGAACTTGCTAAGCTTAGGGTGGAAGAGATGGAGCAAGGGATTGCTGATGAGGCTAGTGTTGCAGCAAAGCAACAACTGGAGGTTGCTAAAACCAGGCATGAAACTGCAGTTGCCGAGCTGAAATCTGTTAAAGAAGAGTTGGAAGCACTACAAAAGGAATATACTTATTTGGTTACTGAGAGAGATATAGCTGTTAAGAAAGCTGAAGAGGCTGTTTCTGCTTCGAAAGAGGTTGAGAAGACAGTGGAAGAATTGACCATTGAGCTGATTGCCACAAAGGAGTCTCTGGAGTCTGCTCACGCAGCCCATTTGGAGGCAGAAGATAAAAGGATTGGGGCAGCCATGGCCCGAGATCAAGATACCCATCATTGGGAGAAGGAACTAAAACAGGCTGAAGAGGAGCTCCAGAGAATCAATCAGCAAGTCCATTCAGCAAAGGAGCTGAAATTAAAGCTAGACACTGCTTCAGCCCTGCTACTTGATTTGAAAGCTGAACTGGCTGCATATATGGAACATAAAATCAAGGAGGAAACTGATGGACACTCTAATGATGAATCACAGACATCAGAGAAAAGAACTCACTCTGATATACAAGCAGCAATTGCTTCAGCAAAGAAGGAGCTTGAAGAGGTGAAGCTCAATATAGAAAAAGCAAATGCAGAAGTGGAATGCTTAAAGGTGGCTGTTGTTTCACTAAAATCAGAGCTGGAAAAGGAAAAGTCTGCTCTTGCCACAATTAAGCAAAGAGAAGGAATGGCGTCTATAACTGTTGCTTCTTTAGAAGCTGAGTTGGACAATACTCGGTCAGAAATAGCTGTCGTTCAGATGAAAGAAAAAGAGGCCAGAGAGAAGATGGTTGAGCTGCCCAAACAACTGCAGCAGGCAGCACAAGAGGCTGATGAGGCCAAGTCACTTGCTCAAATGGCTCGTGAAGAGCTGCGAAAAGCAAAAGAAGAAGCTGAACAAGCAAAGGCTGGAGCAAGTACCGTGGAGAGTAGATTACTTGCAGCTCAAAAGGAGATAGAGGCTGCCAAGGCTTCAGAGAAGTTAGCTTTAGCTGCTATCAAAGCACTGCAAGAGAGTGAATCGGCTCAAAGCACTGATAATGTTGATTCACCCACTGGTATAAGACTTTCCTTGGAAGAGTACTACGAGCTCAGTAAACGTGCGCATGAGGCTGAGGAACAGGCCAACATGAGGGTGGCTGCTGCCTTTTCTCAAATTGAGGTAGCTAAGCAATCCGAGGCAAGAAGTTTGGAAAAGCTGGAAGAAGTAAATCGGGAGATGGCTGAAAGGAAGGAAGCACTAAAAATTGCTTTGGAGAAGGCTGAGAAGGCTAAGGAAGGGAAGTTAGGTGTAGAGCAGGAATTCAGAAAGTGGAGGGCTGAACATGAACAGCGGCGAAAGGCTACTGAAGTGAGTCATGGAGGAAACCCTCCGAGGGCAAGTTTTGAGGGAAAGAAAGAACGATTGACTTTGAACCGGTATCTGCTCCTGCTGCTCCTGCAGCTCCTGCCAAACCTCTGGCGAGCCCGAAGTCATATGACCATGGGAATATCACGGACACTGAATCATCCCCTGAACCGAAGGTTGTAAAGAAAAAGAAAAAGTCATTGTTCCCAAAGATTTTCATGTTTTTGTCCAGAAAAAAGTCACATTCATCCAAGACCACGTAAGTCTTCATCGAAGAGATTCGTTATCTTTGCTGTTGTGATTTTACCTCCCTTTTTTCTGGGTTGTCACAGCTGCTATAAACGCTGTATAAGAATTGACAAATTATTACTCTTTTGAGTGTAAATTCTTGTGATTATTTGATGTACGATAAGGTTGAGAATATATTTTTGCTCGCTAGAAAGGGTTACAAGATACGGCTGGGAAATCTGGAAGATAGAATAAAGATGGTTCTGTATAGGCGTTGAGATATGCTTGGATTCAACTCTTGTAAAAGTTATGTAAGTTTGTAATCATGAAAGAATTTGGTTTTCTTTGCCTTATTTATATGAAGTTTCATTTTAAGACATTTCAAGCCTACTCTTTCTTCTTTGAACAACAAAAATTGAATATATTGTACAATTTGGATATTATTGTTTACCAGTTTTGAACTTCGAATTACAAATCTTCAGTTTCTTACAGCAGACCATGAACAAAGAATAAGTAACAAGATGGCAATATAAAGTAAATTACATTCAATGCTCTGCTGTGATAAATGACAAAAGTGAAAACAAAAAAATGCCAGCTTTTTACATTCAAGAACTGGAGTTAGCAAGGGTTTGAATAATAGTTTTTTGCCATGGATTTGAAAGGTGTTCCACAAGGTTGTCAATTGGACCTGCATGAGTCACATAAGCTTGCACAAAGATGCCAAGCATGGCTATCATGGCCAGTCGTCCTGCAAGAAGAGACACTTGGTCAAACAACTTCTATACAGAAATCACAGGATAAATAGAATAGTCATTAATAACTCATTGAAGAAAAGAAATTAGGTAATACAAACCATTTTTAATCTCTTTAAGCTTTAATTCATGAGCATTTTTAATATCTTTAGCCAGACCAAGTGGATTTAGCAGAGGGCCTCCAGGGTAGCTGGTAATAACAGAAATAAGAAAGAAAAAGTTAATGTTACGCCCCGCCTAGGTTTATCCCTATATAAGGGACCTCACCTAGGAGAAACGCAACTAGCAACAGAACAACCAACAATTTATGGACTGAATTTAAATTTACAACCAGATTCAAGTCGAATATCCAACCAGACAATAATAAAAGTCCAACAGTCCATAAGAGAACAATAAATTCCAGAGTCTAGCTAAAAATGCAAAGTTCAACTAATAAACTAGGAAACTAAATGCTGTGCGGAAGACGTCTCCTCCTCCTCCAAAACTCTAGCTACCCCAGGAGATAAAGCCGTCATACCTGAGAATCTGAGGCAAAAACAACAAACATCAGCAGAAGGCTGAGTAGGATTTCAACAAGATGCTATGATGCCATGTGTACAACGGAAGATATGATTCAACCATCTACTCGATGCACCTAAACCAATCGACCATGTCAACTATGTCAACTATCAACTATATGAGTATGCGTCATAAACTCAATCAAGAGCGTAGTGGACATTGGGTTTCCCCCGCACTCTCGCACCTCGAGAGTGGCACCTCAAGCCCGCTCCAGCTAGAGATGCGACTATCCAACCTGATAGTCCGCCGACGTCTAACACCTCGACGCCGATCACACAACCCGTGTGATAAATAGGTGATCACCGGTGTCACTTGCCCTACACCTTGGGCAATATATCAACGTGTCCAGGGCTATCGCCCAATAGAAGATCAACTATGCATATGTCAACAACTCATCTACTACAACTCAACTAGTATAATGCTAGTAGTCATGTCATCATGTATGCATTAAGTAAATAAACAACAGCATAAGACATGCAACGTCTAAACTAGCATCCTCAACTAATATGCATATAACAACATCATGCTGGCAACATGTATCAACAAAATATGCATAAAGAGTTTCAACAACAGTAGATATCAACTTTCAATGGAATAGAACAACAAGATATAGTTCGACATAGGGTAACAACCGATCTAGGATGAGATTCACCTTGGCAACCACTACAACAACAGAACAACTCGAGTAGAAACCATGAAAACCGATAAAATAATCTTTTCCGGCCCGACACGCAAAACGAGGCAAAACACATACTGTTTTCAACATCCGAAAGCCAAATGATAAAACTGACCCCACCAATGAATTCGGGGCGACGAGTAGATCCAAATTCATATATAATATGATTATTTTGACCCACTAAAAAGCCTCAAAATAATCTTTTAAATATCAACAATTATCTCAAAATATCAACTTAAATAGGGTACTATTACGAATGTTCGTAACAGTGCTACGAACCTAAATATCATAACCTCACCTATCATAACATTCACAGCAGCATCTAATCACATATAACAGTGTTATACACTTATAATAAAAACCCAATTGATATAAGATATATCATACTACTATCTAAATATAACACCCGTTATATACAAAAGTAACACTGATACAATAACATAACACTGATATAAACTACTCTACCCCCTTCATCTTCACCCGCGTCTCCTTCGTCCCGCGGCCGCCAACACCCGCTGGATCCGATCGGCCGACGAACAAGAACGGCGCGATCGCCGACCGGCGAGGGTAGTTCGTCGATCGACGCCATCGATCAGCGCTGCCGCCATTGAGGACAAGCGGCGACGAAAGAAGCAGGGCGATAGCCGCCTAATACGGCGATTCCACCCCTCGCGCAGACGCCTGCTGGGTTGCCATCGCCGGTCGGCAACAACGGCTCGCCGATCGATACCAAGATCGTTGCTGCCCCCTACTAACAGACGGCAACGACAGGGAGGGGAAGGGGCGATCCCAGATCAGGGCGATGCCGCCCCTCGCGCGATGTCGCGCAGGGCGACGACGCGCCTGGCGACATGGTACGCGGCGATACCGCGCTCGGCGGCAACGCGCCCAGCAGCGGCGACCTCGCGCACAACATCGGAGGACGACACTATCATGTGGCCGAGCCATCGCATGAACAGTGCCGAACGGAGCAACAACTCGGAAGACAATCACCAAGACACCGAGAAAACACGAACGAAAGATACAGCAGATCGCATCAAATCTCGCAACATTGCGGAAATCCAAATCGACGACAAGAATCAATCCCAGAATCTCATCCAACAACGTTGATTACCCTAGACGAGAATAAAAAGGAAGGGTATAAGAATCCTACCGGTAATCTCCTCCGAACTCCGATTCACCGGAGTCTTCTCGTCGCCGACGCCTCCAAATCCTCCGACGAACGCTGCTGCTACAGGAACCGAGCGAGGAAAGAAAAGAATTAGAGAGGTTTAGGGCTCGCTTAAATAGGATTTGCATCTTTGCAAACCACCCCCTCAAAGAAATATATTTACAAGGAGGTCCAAAAATATTCAAGGCATAACAGTTAATGTCTAACAAATTGTATCTTTGTGAATTCAAATTAATGCAGATGTCAATTTTCTAACCCATAGAAAATTTACCCAGGTTCTAAACCTTCTAATGCGGCTTCCAATCCGAAGAAAGATCCCTCTTTGGCTTGAGAACCTGGGTTAATAAAATCCATGTACCTTTTTGTTTCAGCAAACCTGTTTTTCATAAACAGCAAGCCAAGGAAAAAATTTATCTCCCAAAAAATGCATACTTTTGACCCAAAAAAGAGAAGAATTCTGCCACGGTATTGTACCCCATTAAAAGCAACTGAACAACTAATAAAGTTCTTGTGCTGGCAAATTGAAATTTCACTGCACCAGCTTCATACCAAACTGGTAAGTTGCTGATCCCTGTAACACGTAGTAACTGTAACAAAAGTACTAATATTTCATCAAAATTTTGTGACAGACATTAAAACTGGGAAGTTCAATCAAGCTATTCATTTCAAGCAATGGAGATAATGTTATTCCCCAGGAAGATTGAGTTGGAGCCTACTTACATCAGTGAATAGAATTCCAGCAACTCCAGCCATAGCAAATCGACAATGGACCAACTCTGCCTGAACATACCACTTCAAGCTCTCTGGGTCTTCTCCTAGCCCTAGTGGGTCAAACCCATAATCTCCAGCCAAACTGGATTAGGGAAAAAGAAAAGAAAAAAACTGATTAAAGGGTTTTCATGTAGTTACAAAATTCAATTGTTTGTAATTTTGCATGGGTTAGTGGTGGCTTACGTTCCATCTAGGTAGGGTGGAGGGTCAAGTCCAGGGAGCCATGTTGGTCGCTGCTGGCCCTGCGCTTGGACTGAAATTTGCCTATAACGTCGAGGGGATGAAGAAGTAGACCAAAATGTGGTTGCTCTGCCCAATGAGGATTTGTATAATTTGTGGTGATATATGGATGAAGATGAGGAGAAAGGTTGAACAAGGAAGCCTCTTCCAACTGCAACTGCCATTGTTTCTCCTTGCAGTTTTTTTTTTTTTTTTCTCCTGTTTGTTTATCGACAATGCTTAATTGGAGGCCAGCAGGGCGTCCACGTAAATAAGTAGCATTAAAATATAGAGAAAATGCCACCACCTATATATGTCAAAAACATGATAACATAGGCCCACTTGCCCCTTCCTAGCCATTGGATTTGGATGTATGGGATTGTTGGATCATTTGAAAGATATGCTCCAATAAGAATAGATCAAAGAAAGCAAAAGAAAAAAAAGGCCGAAAACATTGGTTTTCTTTAAAATTTAAAGGTCTCTGGAAACAGCCCTATTCAATCAAAATAAAGGATTTGAAAGATGGAGTATTGGAGATACATAAACACTCCAGCATAACGAAGTCTTGCCAGTTGCCATTCACTTTTGTGATATAGGAAACAATAACAACTTAATTTAGATGTAGAACTAAAATAACACTGATGAGAGATGATGCACCAGAAGTCACACATAAGAAACTCCTAGCAAATAGGGTGATCATTACAATAGCAGTCTTTTTCAGATAACACATGCAAACATACCTAATTCAACAAGGAAAATATAATTTTAGAAGCTCTAAAACTTGCAGTATGATAACATTTGGAAAGTGGCCAAATAAAGGAACAGCGGTACCCAAGCATGTCATCGCCTGCTGGATATGCTGAATGAACTGACTTTAAGGGGGGTGGCAATAACCAGTGGGGCTTCAGGAGAATCAGTGACTGCAAACTTGTCGTGCATGAACCGACTGTCAACAATAGAGTCATCCTTGAGGACTATCTTGTAACAGTAGCAGCTCTTCAGACCCTCCTGATTTTGGTAGCATTCATGAGAGCCATTCTTCACCTGCTGAAAGTTCCATATTACACTAAACTTGCCTACCGTTGCAACCAGATGGCGCTCCTGCTTCCCGTTCTCTGTGACCTGTATAATGTAGTAACATACACATTGTCATGGTTAGAGATTTTAATCATGGAACTAAGAAAAATCACAGAAAGAACAGTCATCTGAGTCTTGAAAAGAAGGGAAAAGTGCATCAAGAACAATGGACCTTGGTCAGTTATCTATTAAGCGAAAGCAGCAATGAAGTCTTTACTATTATAGACTCTTTTCCACTCACCATATGCTATCAATCACCCTTTATTGCTGGCATTCTAGGACTGAAAAGATTTTATTATAGAACTTTTAAGGATAGAGGTGACACAAATAGCATGCCTATCACATATTGCGGCACAGCAACTTTACTTTTGCTTTAACTAGGTATCAATTTAGTTTGGATGTGATATTTAACCAAGTAGGACAACAGAATGCTCTAAAATGAGAGATGTGTTGACCTCAAAACCAAGTTTATAAATCAGCATATGGAGAACCCTCAAAATCAAGTTAATATTTCATTATATTAGATAAGTACATACAACAAAATTGAATACCATGTTTCTAGCTGGGGAAAATGAGATCAACGTAAAATGTGCAATTGCAATATCCCGAACCTCATCAGATTTAGATCATAAACCTAGGTTTCGAATAAATCAGTAGACTGCAGCAATTTACAAACAACATATCAATAAACAATGCAAAGTAGAGGAACAAAAATTTTCTTGGCACCAGAATAGAAAATAAAGGGATGTCAAGGAACTCCATTGATGGCAAAATAATCCTGATTACATTCTTCCAAGTGCCAACTAAGCTCTTAATTCAATATTAGATGGCTAGTTAGACATAATCTAAAGTCAAAATCATGGAGATGATGAAGCTCAGCAGCTAAAAGCACAAGCAACAGGCAGTTAAATTTGAAAAACAGGAGATGTAAGCTTACCCATGAAAACTGAGCATTACGGAACTTGTTATTAACCCCAGCAAGATGTGAATCAAGAGGAGTCAGCTTTAACAACCTCGGAGCAGCAATCTTGTTCCCCATACGCCCACTAAAGCCCGTCTTTGTCTTACCATCCTTATCAGTGAAAAGGGTGCAGATAAGAATCAAATAGTTATCAGTTGTACCCAGTATCCACTTCCCGTCAAAGGTGACATCAACATGAGTGATGGGCGACCCAAGGCCTGGAAAAGCTGTTTTTGCCTGTCTCATAGAACTGGTTGAATACAAGCGGATCTTCCCATCAAGAGACCCAACAACAATAGAGCCATCCCCAGTGGGACAACAGAATGCTCTAAAATGAGAGATGTGTTGACCTCAAAACCAAGTTTATAAATCAGCATATGGAGAACCCTCAAAATCAAGTTAATATTTCATTATATTAGATAAGTACATACAACAAAATTGAATACCATGTTTCTAGCTGGGGAAAATGAGATCAACGTAAAATGTGCAATTGCAATATCCCGAACCTCATCAGATTTAGATCATAAACCTAGGTTTCGAATAAATCAGTAGACTGCAGCAATTTACAAACAACATATCAATAAACAATGCAAAGTAGAGGAACAAAAATTTTCTTGGCACCAGAATAGAAAATAAAGGGATGTCAAGGAACTCCATTGATGGCAAAATAATCCTGATTACATTCTTCCAAGTGCCAACTAAGCTCTTAATTCAATATTAGATGGCTCGTTAGACATAATCTAAAGTCAAAATCATGGAGATGATGAAGCTCAGCAGCTAAAAGCACAAGCAACAGGCAGTTAAATTTGAAAAACAGGAGATGTAAGCTTACCCATGAAAACTGAGCATTACGGAACTTGTTATTAACCCCAGCAAGATGTGAATCAAGAGGAGTCAGCTTTAACAACCTTGGAGCAGCAATCTTGTTCCCCATACGCCCACTAAAGCCCGTCTTTGTCTTACCATCCTTATCAGTGAAAAGGGTGCAGATAAGAATCAAATAGTTATCAGTTGTACCCAGTATCCACTTCCCGTCAAAGGTGACATCAACATGAGTGATGGGCGACCCAAGGCCTGGAAAAGCTGTTTTTGCCTGTCTCATAGAACTGGTTGAATACAAGCGAATCTTCCCATCAAGAGACCCAACAACAATAGAGCCATCCCCAGTGGTTGCAAAGCACTGGAAGTTAGTGCCTCTTGAAAACTGGTGCCCTTGTGCCCAATTCAGAACAGGTGTACTAGTGGCAAGATTCTGAACAATTCCATTCCGATCTCGCATATCCCACCTGCAAAGCCTACTATCATCCAATCCTAAAAATGTAGCTCCTGACGGATCCAACTGTGCTCCCTTGCTATCATTAGTAATATCCCTCATTGTAATTTCAGTCCCATCTTTCCCAAACTTCCACTCAGTAACAATCTTCCCAGTCTCAATATCCAGCTGATGAAGCCCTGTTGTATGAGGCTTTCCCTCAGTCATAGGACTCATGAGCAACATATTTGTCTCTGATCTCATAAGAAGTGCCTTCTTTGGTGTGGAATGCACCAATTCTGAAGCACTCCTCTGATTCCCACGGTCAAAATTCACAAAAACACCTTTACCATGAATCCCATGAGCGAAATTCTTAACAACTTGAATACCTGAATCACCCACCAAGAAACTATTATCCAATGCCCCCAAGGCCAAGCTTTGTATCCCTCCATTTGCTGCCTCCTCAAACTCCTCTCTCAAATCCTGATTTGCCCTCACCGGTGTAGCAGATTGAGGGCTTTTCAACAAAGCATCCTCAGCATCTTCCCAAATAGAATCATCAGCTGCTTCAGGATTCGCCCACCCGATAAAATCTTTCCCATAAACCTTGACCTTGTTAGCATCATTCGACTCGAACCCATAAGTATTCTCAAACAAACAATCATTAAATTTGCTAACAAAGTTCCTATACTCTTCATCACTAAAAAACTTCATTGCCCAAACTCCCTTTGTCACAAAATCAACCCTACGCTGATCTCCAAAAGTCTTCAACTGCATTTCCACCCCAACTTGCACTCTAATTTTGTTACTAACCTTCAAAACCCACCAACCTTCCCCAATTTCCTCCTCGTTTTCACTCTCTTCACCATCTTCTTCTCCATCCAGACCGTTGATCTTCGACGTCTTGATGAAAGAGTAAGATGTGAGCTTCTCGGAAGTGACCCATTTCGCTTTAGGGGTATTACCTCCGATGTGAAGGTAGAGCTTTGCGGCGCTTTTGAGAGATGGGTTTTGGTTGTTGTGTCACGCCCCGACCCGGGCCCGTCCTCGGCGACCCCGACCCGAAACGCGACGGCGACTCGAACACCGCACAGCGGAAGGAAAAGCCACAAATCATAATATAAAAGAAAACAACAACATAAAAATCAATAACTACAATTCATAAGTCCGATCAAATACAATATTTAACCAAATATAAAATTGATCTACAATTTATAGCTCCAAAATAACAATATCAAAGCCGAGCTATAAGACGATAAAACAAACCAAAATACAAAAACAGACGCCATCAGAGCTCCACATCTACGACTGACTACTAGCTGCCTAAGAATTTTCTACACATCGATCTACAAATCGACTGCTCACCCCTGCAAGTCTGAAGCAAAAACAACGGAGATCAGCGAATGCTGAGTAGGAGAATCACAATATGATCAACAAGTATCAAGTGTCACTCAACAATGCATAACAACATGGCCTAAGATGCAGTCAAAGGCAATGAACACAATAAATACTCATCACCTATTCCTAAACAACATCAACTGAATCATCGAGCGTGTGGACCATTGGGTAAAAACCCCGCACTCTACCACCTGCAGAGTGGCATCAACCGTCCGCTCCAACGGTGATACGACTACCCCCACCAAGCAGGTAGCCCGTCAGATGCCGCGTCCGACATCATCGCACCCGAAGGTGCCCAACATGCGACTAGTCAATATCATATATACCCTCTCCCATGCCTGGGGGGTACCACACCGAAATGGTCCTGGACCGAAGTCCTCTCCAAGGCCGTAGCCTCCAGATCGACATCAACCATGCAACTTGACTCCAAGAGTGCAACAAGGTATATCACCATGATCAACAACATAGCAACAACTCAAAGTGATTATGACATGATCAACAAGATAATAACAAAACCTCATGATCAACAATATCACAACAACTCCAAGTGATTATGACATGATCAACATGCTACTAGCATAACACCATCATGATCAACAATATAACAACTTCAATTAATTATGACATGATCAACAGGATAAAAGCATGCTCAACAAATATACAACACCACATATATCAACATGATACTAGGCATACGGTGACTAACCCAATGCACCTTTGGATTAACACAACATACTATTATCAAGAATAAACACCAATATGCAACAATAAAATGCAACACATGCAATTTCTCTACATGGCATGTCCAACAATAATGTGCAACAAGAGTTCAATAAATTTCAAGAAACAAATCAAACAACGGAAGCAAATGTATTTCCGTAATTTATTTCCAACGACAAATCAACAACAGACTTGCAGACTCAACCCACACTCAGCACACTCTCCAAATGCCCATGATCAACCAACTCACTCTCCAAACTCCATGCTCAACTCATTCTCCAAACCCCATGCTCAACTCATTCTCCAAACCACAATTATTTCACACCAATCAATCGACTAAATTCTCAAATTAATAATTTACTATTATTTGAACACCTCGACAACCTCAACCACTAATCAACTGAAAGAACAACCTAATAATGATTTCTCGAAAAACTAACCCCACCATCACGTTCAGCACGCGAAAACGATCAATATTCCTATTCACCTCGACTTCAACAGACAACTCGGGGCCCACCAACTAAATTAATTTCAAATACAATTATCAATCACTTACTCAACAACAGCAAAATATCAAAATTATATCAATCGATCTCCAATCGGAAATCCGACACCACCATCACGTTCAGCACGCGAAAATGATCGAGATTACTATTCATCTCAACTTCAACCGACAACTCGAGATCCACCAACTAAATTAATTTTAAATACAACTATCAATCATTTACTCAACAACAACAAAATATCAAAATCATATCAAATGATTTCTAATCTGAAATCCGACACCACCATCGCGTTCAGCACGCGAAAATGATCGAGATTACTATTCACCTCAACTTCAACCGACAACTCGAGATTCACCAAATAAATTAATTTCAAACATAACTATCACCTACTTACTCACCAACAGCATAATACTAAAATATATCAAAATCACACCAAATGATCTCCAATCTGAAATCCGACACCACCATCGCGTTCAGCACGCGAAAATGATCGAGATTACTATTCACCTCAACTTCAACCGACAACTCGAGATCCACCAACTAAATTAATTTTAAATACAACTATCAATCATTTACTCAACAACAACAAAATATCAAAATCATATCAAACGATCTCTAATCTAAAATCCGACACCACCATCGCGTTCAACATGCGAAAACGATCGAGATTACTATTCACCTCAACTTCAACCGACAACTCGGGGCCCACCAACTAAATTAATTTTAAATACAACTATCAATCATTTACTCAACAACAACAAAATATCAAAATCATATCAAATGATCTCTAATCTGATTCAACACGCGAAAACGATCAAGATTACTATTCACCTCAACTTCAACCGACAACTCGGGGCCCACCAACTAAATTAATTTCAAACATAATTATATCACTAACTTACTAAACAACATCAATACTAAAATATATCAAAATCATATCAATCGATCTCCAATCTGAAATCCGACACCATCATCGCGTTCAGCACGCGAAAATGATCGAGATTTCTATGCACCTCAACCTCAACAGACAACTCGGGGCCCACCAACTAAATTAATTTCAAACATAATTTTCATCCACTTATTAAGCACATCAAAATACTGAAATAATATCAAAATCATATCAAAAGATCTCCAATCTGAAATCTGACACCACCATCGCGTTCAGCACGCGAAAATCTACAACTTTGGTATTCACCTCGACTCGATCCGACGACTCTACGATCAACTATAAAAATACCCCAATAATTCATAAATTAACCCAATTTCATATGATACATCCCACCACTCGTCTACTGCCACCCGATGCCTCCACACTCCCACTTGACCTCCCTCCTGACGCCGCCCCCTGCTCCGGTCGAAACCACGCCGACCGGCCATCTCGGCCGCCGGCGATCACCTCGGCGGCACGGCCGCCCTCTCCCGCGCCTCCCGGCGCCGACGAGACTCCCTCCCTCTCTCTCTCTTTCTCTCTCTCTCCTCCCGATCTCCCTCTTCACCCGCGGACCCCTCTCCTCCTCTCGGCCAGCCGGCTACCCATCGCCGACCGACGACTCCACGACCCCCGCCCTCTCCTCGACCCTCCGGCCCCACCCAGTCCTACGATCGACCGAGCGGCGGCCCGGATGGTCCGCACCAGCAGCACTCGACTGCTCGGCGCCGCCGGCTGCCCGATCTACGCACGGCAGCCCTCCGGCTGGCACACGCGGCCGCTGCATGCGACTTCCGCACGCGATCAGCCCGCGCGAGGTACGGCGCAGCCACCTCTTCCTCTTGTCTTCGTCGTCCGATTCATCGGAGATAATCAACGGAAATAAAGGAACGGAGAGGATGAGATCTCCTACCTCAATTTCGCGATTCCGGCGACGACGAGCTCCACCGGCGACGCGCGCACCGACTCCTCCGCCTGCAGCATCTCCTTCCTCCGCTCTCCTCTTCTCAATTCTCTTCCTCGGCTCCCTCTTCTTAAAACCCTTCAACGACACCTCTCCCTTACCTCCCATTACCTTCACCTGCCACCCCCACTCCCCCTGCATTGACTCAATTTCTTTTTTTTTCTTTATATACACAGGATATAACATGTTGACTGATGGGTATTTGAGTTTCAGAGCTTTGAGCTTAGCCTCCACTTCGTCAAGAGATGATGGCGTTTTGGTTCTTCGACCTGAGGAAGATCTTTCCGGAGTCTCATCTTTGGAATCTTGGAAATTCTCTTCTTCTTCTCCGTTTTCTTCTTCATACTCCTCTTCGTCTGAGTCCGAAATTCGATCCTCGCGACTGTGAGCACCACCCATTTTCACTGAAAGGAAACTGCAAATCTGGGAAATGGGATTCCTTTTTGGGGATCCAAGGAGAAAGGAAATGAGTTATACAAAGAGCGCCAATTTTCGAAATTTGAAATTGGGAGAGTTGCGGTTTTTGGGCTTTTTCACGTTCATTTATTAGGGTTTTGGAAAGGAAATGAAGTGGGTTATTCAACGGGCAATTTTTTCGGTTTACCGGCTCCTATCGGGTTGACCGTTAGTTACAAATAGGTGTGGACTCGGGTTGCAAAGAATCCGGGCCCATGCCATAACTTTGGGTCTTTTCAGTAGAGTTGCTAATTGCACTAAGAAAAATGCTTTGTACACCAACATAATATGTTTATTCATTCTCGTAAGTAGAGATATTTTGGTGTATAAAGCATTTTTGTTGGTGCACTTAGTATCTCTCTTTCAGCATAGCAAGATCATGAATTGTTATTCAACTCGATCAGGCTTCCTCCTAAATAGCCATCTCCTCCAGTGTCCTTCATCATTTGCCTTACTCTTGCTACATCATTCCACATTCCTTTTGAAGCATAAAGATTTGACATCAACACATAAAGGCCACCATTTCTGTGATCCAAGAGGTACAATTTCTTAGCTATATATTCCCCAAGTTTGACCTCTTGGTGGATGCAACAAGCATCTAGCACAGCTCCCCACATGGCAGAATCAGGGTCGAAATCCATATCCCTGATAAATGAAAATGCTTCCTCAAAGTAGCCAGTGCGACTAAGAAGTGCAACCATGCTAGTATAGTGTTGAAGACTCAGTGCTATACCGAATTCTTCTGTCATACTCTGGAAGTACCTTCTTCCTTCATCAACACTACCAGCATGGATACAAGCAGCCAAAACTCCCAAGAATGTGATTTTATCAGGTTTTAGCCCTTGTTCTCGCAATTTAGCATAATGAGTAAGCGCTTTATTTTCAAATCCACACACAGTATAGCCTATAATCATCGTGTTCCATGTTTCCAAACATGGTTCTTTGATGCTCTTGAACACTCTTTCTGCTAGCTCAATGCTGCCACACTTGATATACATGTCTATAAGAGCAGTACCAATAAAATTATCCACCTCCAGGTTATTCCTGAAGACAAAACTGTGAAGCTTCTTACCAAATTGCAAATAACCCAATTGTGAACATCCAGAAAGTAAACTAGCAATGGTTATGGCATCAGGATCATGTCCAAACATATTCATTTGACAAAATAACTCCAAGGCATCACCTGCTCTTCCAACCTGCACACAAGCAGATATTATTGAATTCCAACTGCTTAATGTTTTTTCTTGCATCTCAGAGAACAAAGCAAATACAGCTTCTACGTCATTAAACTTGGAATACATACTTATTAGCTCACTCGCAACTAAACAATGTATGCACAGACCAGTCTTTATTCCGAAACCATGAAAAGCAAGCCCAACATCAATGTAAGCAGGATCTTTAACCCCATGGAGAATGCTATGCATTGCAATTGCATCCAACTCCATATCTAATTGTCGACAGTGAGCAAAACATGCTACCACCATGTCCACGTTCCCTTTCTCAGCATAGCTTGAGATAATAGCAGTCAAGGAAACCAAATTTTCTTGAGGCAATGACTTATGAAGCAATTCAGCTGATTCACTATCTCCACACCTTGCATATACACACACCAAAGAATTAATTACAAAAGCATCATTGACAATACCAGTTTTAATAGCAAAACAATGAATTATCTCATGATCAGCATTAGCTGATATAAGATTCAAAACTGTTACTGAATCTGCTTCCACAGCTTGTTCTCTCATTTTCTTGAACATAACCATCGCTTCATTAAACAAACCATTCTGTCCACAAGCACCAATCATAGTATTCCAAGAAACAACACCTTTATCTACCATTTCTTCAAACAAAATTTCCGCCCCTTCCAAATCCCCACATTTTGCATACATAGAAGTAAACACATTTTTCACCTTAGAATCCCTATCTAACCCAGCTTTAACTCCAAATCCATGAAGAGATTTCCCTTGGAACACTAACTCAAGCCTCCCACAAGATGGAACCAAACCAACCAATGTTGCCGCTTCAGGCCTAAACCCCTGTCTAACCATTTCGACGAAAAGATTAAATGCGAAAAAATCATACCCATTTTTTGAGTATCCAGAAATCAAGGCACTCCAAGCAATAATATCTCTTTCAGGCATATCTTCAAGCAAAAAGCGAGCATTTTTAATGCAACCCAAGCTCAAATATAAGTTGTGAAATGCAGTTTTGATGTAAACAAGTTGAATAATCCCGGACTTGAGTAAATGGGTATGTATTTGTTTGGCTTCTAGTTTGGGTCTTAGTGAATATGAAGCAGAGGAAGAGGAAGAGGAAGCTGAGGAGGCTTTGAAGAGGAGAGAGAAAGTGAGATCAGATGGCTTTAGGCTGGATTGTAGTAATTGGCGTAAAATAAGTAAAGGAGATTTCAAGGTTTTGGTTTCAAGCTTTGATTTTAGTAAAGAATGGAAGAAATAGAGACCAACTGAATTACCAAAGCTCATGCTCTAGCCCTTTCCGAGAGTTTTGGCGCGTCTCTTTTTCCAGAATTCGAAAGTAAACAAATACTCCTGGAATTCGTTAAAAGGGAACAAACGACGTCGTTTAAATATTCAATTAATCAGTTTTCTATTTTTGGAGGTTGATCGATGAAAGGATTGCAACCTAAGTTTACTACTTAACCAATATTTCGAGTTCAGGTATGGTAAATAAAAAAATACATGTGGGAGGGATTCTATTTTGATAAGTTTTGATTCGATTCGATTTGAATATGAAATTTTATTAAAAAAATAAAAACATTTCTCAAATTTAATTATTTATTGACTTTGTTGAGCTGCAAATTTCCTGCATATTAAATACAAGGCAAAGATCATGAGATAACTTAAAGTGGTACTAGACATTATTTTTCCCCACTTATTATTCGGACAGAACTCTGGAAATTTAGCTAACAATAGTCTTAAGAGTATATTTGGGACACTTGTGCATTTGAACATATATTTCTATGTCACTTCATTGTCCATACGGCATAGTCTTTGCCTGAGGCAGCAAGTTGGTAGTTGGAAGGTACAAGGTTTCCAAGATCCAACTTTGGCCCAATCTTCATAATGATTTTCTGATCAATTTTAGCAACATAGAGATCAGAATCAGAGGCCAGAATATTAACTATGCTTGTCTCACTAATTCCATTCTTGCTCCTTATTGCTGCCAATTTAGTAATCTCATCCTTCAAGCCCCAATCCACAAAGTGATCATAAAACTAAAAAAAACAAAAACAGAACATTTTTAAGTTTTGATTAGGCACATAAACATGATTAATGTATTCATTAAAAAGAGAATTAATTAAGTGAATTAGGATGCCAGAAATTTACTATTGATGGGGTGCCAGGATGGGTGAGAATATAAGCATATCCCTGCATAACTTTATCAGATGGGAAAGGCCAGAGCCTTTGAGTAGATCCTGTATCATGATTATCAATGAAAGTAACAGCATTTTGAGGCAAAACTCCAATCATTCCTGGTGGCTTTCCATTTGAATCCTTCAACCTCCATAGCTCACCTTGTACTGCAGCATTGAGAACTCCTTTTGTAGTGAAATCAAATGCTTTGACAACCCCACCAGCTTCTTGAACCCAATCTTTCAGAGCTCCGCGATGTGAATCTTGGTTCTGCCCCAGGGAAAAATCATCCCACTTCTCCCCAACTGCAAAATCTGGTGAAGTTCTTTGCATGTAGATTTTGGTAATCCTTGGTGCATAGCCTCTTACAAAATCAAATCTCCATCCATCGAAACCGATTTCGGTCTTTAACCAGTTCATCCAATCAGATAACTCAGTTTGAACCTTGGGATTGAGATGGTCAATGTCAGGAGCAGGTTGATAATCAAGTCCAGTGTCAGGATTGCCTGTGCCATCCGAGTACTCCTTGTCATTGCCACAAATGAAGGAAGGACCCCAATCTAAACGATCATCTGTAGTTCCACCTTCAAAAATGCAATATATTCCTCTTCCATCTTTCCTCTCAGCAGTTCTATGGTTTATTACTATATCAGCTAAACATTTGATTCCCTTTTGATGGAAAGCTGCAATTAGCGACTTCAATTCAGCCTGTGATCCATACTTTGATGCATCAAGATCGTATAGTCTCCCTGGCAGATACCCTGGATTTTAAAGTGACAACAAATACAAAGAAATGGTTGTTAGTTGCTTCTGAGAAAGCAAACTGAAAGTAAAACTCAATGGCTTAATAGACAATTGAAACATGAAATACCTTGAGGTCCAACTGACTCGGAAGGTGGAGGAAGCCAGACATGGGTAACTCCAGCATTAGCAATATCAGGGATTGAGTTCTTGAGAGTGTTATACCATCCACCAGCCTTGTTACATGACTCCCAGTTGAACCCCTAACATGTCATCAAATTTTTGAACAACAAATTAGCCTTAGAGTTCCACAAAATATATGAACATGCATTTGTTTTGAATTTCTATAGAGGGAACAAGGGTATATACCTGAAATAGTAAGCTTGAAGAAATTAAATTCGGAAAGATGCAGAGCAAAAGAGAAAGGAAGCAAAGTGAAGTAAGAGAACTCATCATTAGTGTGTGTGTATATATATATATATAAGCCTTTTGTGATGAGCTTGGTTATGCTGCTGGCTATATATAGGCATCAATATTGCCTGTTTCAGGATTCACATACAATGTGAATACTGAGAAATCTGAGAAACTCTTGAAAACAAAAAATCAGCAAAAACAATACAAGAAATATCTATCCAAAAGAAAAAAAAAAATCTCAATAAATATATATGTTCTGATGAATAATTCACATCTGTTTGCTATATATATCCGTCTTGATTCAAAATGATTATCTATATTGAATTATTATCATGGGTCTTATCCTTTTATTAGGTTCCTGGCTGGACATCAACAGATTCAAAGATGTAGAACTTCGGCTGAGAATAATGAGGGGAAGTGTTTACACTAAAACACTTGAATCAAATTTTGTGGATATATACTGAAAATAGAGGTATATTCTAGAGCATGGAAAGTGACTTCATCAGTCATCAGGGTGGCAATTACTAAGAAAATTTCCTTTTAGAACCCAAAAGGAAAATTTCCATCCTTTCCCACGAAAGTAGAGGGAAAAGTGGACAATGAGAATGAGGTCCCCTCAAATGGAATTTGAAAATGATAGAACCTCTCTTTTCGCACGGAAAACAAATTCTTATGATATTCATGAGTAAGAATGTAGAATTCGTTTTCCCTTATTTTGTATTTTACTTTCATTTTGGTAATATTAATATTTCTAGGAGATAAGATGTAATTGCGGCCAACCTTCTTTCATACACACAAAAAAATGAGTAAATAAAAAGAATAGTACTTCAATGCCCTTCAAAAGAAAAAAATAAGTACTTCAAAGCAATATTGTAACAATAAAATATTTGAACCATAATGTAATTGAAGGTTATTGATTTTGTTAGAACTTTTAATTTTAGTGATCAAGTTCAAACCGACAGATTCAAATATTTAAAAAAGAAAACACAAAGGCTACTGTTTTTTGGCTGAGCAACAAAATTCTTTAATTTGTATCTTATTATGGTAAGTTTTGATCAAAGAAAAGGAAATTGCATCATCTTTGCTATCATTGAGCAGCTTTTCATAATGTTTGGCCTTGCAATGTTTATGTTTCATGCTTATCATTTCAAGCTTTTTTTTTTGGGTCCAGATCATGTCAAGCTGTTTAGGAGGATGAAGAAATTAACCGTGAATTGAATTGTAAAGATGATAATTCAGAATTCACCTTTATATTGATTAATTTTCATAATAATTGCTTCAATTTCTAGATAATGAGGCCAATTTACCGTGTTCAGGTTCAGCATCATAGCTTGTCTCTTGGTTTTAGACCAAACTTATTAGATTTCCGTCAACCAAGCAGAATTTTGCTTGAAATTTAAAACAGGAGGCAACCAGGGCTTATCAAAATAGTTGTAAAAGATACAGCAAAGACGACTCTTTGGACATCACTTAAATGGTAATTCCAGATTACCAATCTGTTACTTTTTCTCCCATACGGCATAGTTGTTCCCCGAGGTAGCTACCTGGTAGTTGGGAGGAACAAGGTTCCCAAGATCCATCTTTGGCCCAATTTTCATAATGATTTTATCATCAATAGATGCCATATAAAGGTCAGAATCAGAAGCCAGAATGTTAACTGTGCTCGTGGGACTAATCCCATTCCTATTTCTGATCGCCACAAGTTTACTAATCTCGTCTTTCAAACCAAAATCGAAGAAATGATCATAGAACTGCATAAGAAGAAGCAAAACTTTCCATTAGGTAGAGAATTTAGCAACCTGTACCATTAACTAAGTATATTTGGATAGTTAAAGGTTATGAAGGAAGTAAACTTACTATGGAGGGGATGCCAGGATGGGTGAGGATATAAGCATATCCCTGCATTACTTTATCAGATGGGAATGGCCACAGATTTTGGGTGGATCCAGTGTCATGATTGTCGATGAAAGTAACAGCATTTTGAGGTAAAAGTCCAGTCAGTCCAGGAGGTTTTCCATTGGAGTCCTTCAACCGCCATAACTCTCCTTGCACTGCAGCATTTAGAACACCTTTTGTGGTGAAATCAAATGCTGTAACAACCCCACCAGCAGCTTCAACCCAATCTTTGAGTGCACCGCGATGCGAATCTTCTTGTCCAAGAGAGAAATCATCCCATTTCTCCCCAACAGCAAAATCTGGTGAAGTTTGATCCATGTAGATTTTGGTAATGCTTGGGGCATACCCTCTTACAAAATCGAAACGCCATCCTCCATCAAATCCGATTTCAGTCTTTAACCAATTCATCCAATCTGATAACTCCTTTTGTACCCTTGGATTGAGATGATCAATGTCAGGGGCCGGCTCATAGGGTAATCCGGTGTCAGGATTCCCAGTGCCATCAGAATAGGCAGTATCATCTTTGCAAATGAAAGAAGGTCCCCAGTCTAGACGATCATCCGGAGTTCCACCTTCAAAAATGCAATATATACCTCTTGCATCTTGCCTCTCAGCAGTTCTGTGGTTTATTACTATGTCAGCCACACACTTGACACCCTTTTGATGAAAAGCATCAATCAATGACTTTAATTCAGCCTGAGACCCATACTTTGATGCATCAAGATCATATAGCCTACCTGGCAAGTATCCTGAACAAAAGATGGAGGTCAATAGAATCCGAACATAATGCATATAGTCAAAAGATTACTAGGACAGGACATAATAAACAATTGATCCATTGGGGGATTAATCAAAAAATTGATGTTATCATTCAAATAACTTGGCATATCTATGATCAAATGAAGAATAGAATTGAAAAGTGTACCCTGGGGGCCGACAGACTGCGAAGGTGGTGGGAGCCAAACATGAGTAACATCAGCATTAGCAATATCAGAAACTGAGTTCTGCAGAAAGTTGTACCATCCACCTGCCTTGTTGCTTGATTCCCAGTTGAAACCCTGAAAACAACACCAAATCCTCAAACATAAAAAAAAATACTCCATGTTTTAACCAAAACTGTCACGCCCCGACCCGGGCCCGCCCTCGGCGACCCCGACCCGAAACGTGACGGCGACCCGAACACCGCGCAACGGAATGAAAAGCCACAAATCAACATAAAAATCAATAACTACAATTCATAAGTCCGATCAAATATAATATTTAACCAAATATAAAAATTGATCTACAAATTATAGCTCCAAAATAATAATATCAAAGCCGAGCTATAAGACGATAAAATAAACCAAAATACAAATCAGTCGCCATTAGAGCTCCACATCTACGACTGACTACTAGCCGTCTAAGAACTATCTACACCTCGATCTACAAATCGACTGCTCACCCCTGCAAGTCTGAAGCAAAAACAACGGAGATCAGCGAATGCTGAGTAGGAGAATCACAATATGATCAACAAATATCAAGTGTCAACTCAACCATGCATAACAACATGGCCTAAGATGCAGTCAAAGGAGATGAACACAACAAATACACCTCACCTACTCCTAAACAACATCAACATAATCATCGAGCGTGTGGACCATTGGATAAAAACCCCGCACTCTACCACCTGCAGAGTGGCATCAACCGTCCGCTCCAACGGTGATACGACTACCCCCACCAAGCAGGTAGCCCGTCAGATGCCGCGTCCGACATCATCGCACCCGAAGGTGCCCAACATGCGACTAGTCAATATCATATATACCCTCTCCCATGCCTGGTGGGTATCACACCGAAATGGTCTTGGACCAAAGTCCTCTCCAAGGCCGTAGCCTCCAGATCGACATCAACCATGCAACTCGACTCCAAGAGTGCAACAAGGTATATCACCATGATCAACAATACAATAACTCCAAGTGATAACAACATGAACAACATGATAATAACCAAACATCATCATGATCAACAATATAATAATTCCAAGTGATTATGACATGATCAACAGGATAATAACATGCTCAACAAATAAACAACATCAATAAGCAACAATAAAATGCAACACATGCAATTTCTCTACATGGCATGTCCAACAATAATGTGCAACAAGAGTTCAATAAATTTCAGGAGGCAAAGTAAATAATGGAAGCAAAGGTATTTCCGTAATTTATCTCCGACGACAAATCAACAACAGACTTGCAAGCTAAACTCATGCTCAACCCACTCTCCAAACACCCATGATCAACCAATTCTCCAAACTACAATTATTTCACACCGATCAATCAACTAGATTCACATACTAATAATTTACTATTATTTAAACACCTCGACAACCTCAACCACTAACCAACTGAAAGAACAACCTAACAATGCTTTCTCAGAAAACTAACCTCACCATCACGTTCAGCACGCGAAAACGATCAAGATTCCTATTCACCTCAACTTCAACAAACAACTCGGAGCCTACCAACTAAATTAATTTCAAATACAATTACCAATCACTTACTCAATAATAACAAAATATCTAAATCATATCAAACGATCTCTAATCTGAAATCCGACACCACCATCGTGTTCAGCACACGAAAACGATCAAGATTCCTATTCACCTCAACTTCAACAGACAACTCGGGGCCTACCAACTAAATTAATTTCAAACACAATTTTCACCAACTTATTAAACACAGCAGAATATTGAAATAATATCAAAATCATACCAAACGATCTCCAATCTGAAATCTGACACCACCATCGCGTTCAGCACGCGAAAATGATTGAGATTACTATTCAACTCAACTTCAACCGACAACTCGAGATCCACCAAATAATTTAATTTCAAATATAACTATATCATTCAATTACTAAACAATAGCAAAATACTAAAATATATCAAAATCACACCAAATGATCTCCAATCTGAAATCCGACACCACCATCGCGTTCAGCACGCGAAAATCTACAATTTTGGTATTCACCTCGACTCGATCCGACGACTCTACGATCAATTATAAAAATACCCCAATAATTTATAAATCAATCCAATTTCATACGATACAACTCTATTCTTTATACACTATTCATATCCCTCCTCACCCGCTCGTCTCCCTCTCTCCCCTCACCCCTGCCCCTTTGCCCATGCGCCCGACGCCACCTCCTGCTCCGCTCGAACCCACGCCGACCGGCCATCCCGGCCGCCGGCGACCACCCCGGCGGCATGGCCGCCCTCTCCTCGACCTCCAACACCGACGGGACACACACTCTCTCTCTCTCACACACACACTCGCGGACCCCCTCCTCTCTCCCTCTCAGCCGCCGCCTACGACCCACACGCCGGCCGGCCATCCCGGCCTCTCCCACGGCTCCCGGCACCGGCGGGATATCCAATCACACACATACTCTTTCTCCCGATCTCCCTCTTCTCCTCCGATCACCCGCAAACCCATCTTCTCCTCTCGGCCAGCCGCTACCCGTCGCCGACCGGCGACTCCACAACCTGCGCCCTCTCCTCGACCCTCCGGCCCCACCCAGTCCTACGATCGACCGAGCGGCGGCCCGGATGGTCCGCACCAGCAGCACTCGACTGCTCGGCGCCGCCTGCTGCCCGATCTACGCGTGGCAGCCCTCCGGCTGGCACACGTGGCCGCTGCCTGCGACTTCCGCACGTGATCAGTCCGCGCGAGGTACGGCGCAGCCACCTCTTCCTCTTCCCCTTGTCTTCGTCGTCCGATTCGTCGGAGATAATCAACGGAAATGAAGCAACAGAGAGATGAGATCTCCTACCTCGATCCCGCGACTCCGGCGACGACGAGCTCCACCGGCAACACGCGCCGACTCCTCCGCGACCTCCTCCCTACGCGCGCAGGCACCCTCGATCTCTTCCTCCTCTTCTCTGCTTCTCTTCACACGTTTCCTCTTCTAAAACCCCTCAGCCTCACCTCTCCCTCACCTTTCCATCACCTTCACCTGCCATCGCCACTCCCCCTCAAAAATTTAATATATATTTTTTTTAATACGGGATATAACAAAAACAGAAGTATCAAACATCAAAAAGGGAAGAAGAGACATACCTGGAACAGTAAAGTTGGGGATGCAAAAGGGAAGACCAAGAGAAAGATAAAAATGAAGCAAAGAGAAGTGAACATTTTTTTATTTGTTTTGCCTTTGAGGGGAAGAAAGGCTTATTCTGTCTTTTTATAGGGAATCATCTGCTTGTTTCGGATGGATTTCGTTACGTTTGCGTGATTGGTGCTTCATGAATTTGGAAATTAATTACGTGTTGAAGGGGAGAATATGAATGAAACATTTTATTCCACAAATGCAAATAAATTTCTGATTATTACCATATCAATCAATTTATCCATAACTCATATTAGATTAAACTTTTTCTCTAATATTCAATATTCACCCATTACTACTACTATCTTTTTTATAAAACCAAATCTTGATTAACCTTTTAATTAAAATGAAAAAAAAAAGAATAAAGATTTAAATTTTGTTCCCTTAGTTTATACCATAAAAAGACTATCAACCTTATTGATGGAGTTTTAGTCGAGCTACCTTGCAATCGAGAAATTCAAGTTGTAGAAGTTCCAGATCTTTCGAGGCGAGAAGACCCTTTGAACATTACAGTAGGACCAATTACTAGACCTCGTGCTAAGAAGTTGAAGGATGCTTTGCATGGGTTAATTCAGGGTGTTCGGACCAAAGTTGAACAAAGCCAAAGTGTAATCCAAAACGGCGATGTTTCGTGGATAATAATTATTCGGACCGAATTTTGCACTGAAAAAACTCAACCGAAGTTAAAAGTACCAGCCAAATAATACTAGTAGAATTTTGAACCATAGGTGCCAACTGAATAATGTCTAACCAAAATCTATCCAATTGACCAACGGAAGTCAACGAAGTTTAAGCAATTGTCCAAGTCTCGGCTGCTCAATTTCAATTGCAATTAGCATTGTCAAATCCAAATTTCAATTCCAAATTGGAATTAATGTTAGCATTGTCAAATCCAAATTTCAATTCCAAATTGGAATTAATGTGGGTCCCAACCGATGTCCAACTCCAATTCCAATTCATGCCGGCCACACTTAATTTCCACTCCAAATTGCAAATTGAATGTGGGTCATTCGGTTGCCTTAAATAAATAAATAAATTTATTTATTTTAATAAATTAGTAATTTAAGATTATTTTGTAATTAAAGTACCTCATTTTGACTAGTTTAGTCTACTTAGACTATTATTTAGGTTTTATTGTAAGCCTATATAAAGGTATATTATCTTTTAATAAAAGACATTAGAATTTTTTATCTTGCAAGTGGATTCTTGCGTTCTTGACTTATCAAACAACAAACCAAACGACTAGCTTAGTCTAGTTAGACTATTATTTAGGTTTTATTGTAAGGCTATATAAAGATATATTATCTTTTAATAAAAGACATTAGAATTTTTTATCTTGCAAGTGGATTCTTGCGTTCTTGACTTATCAAACAATAAACCACAATCGTTTGTGGCGTCTTCTATCTATACTGAGGTTCTTGTCTCTTTATAAACAACGGGTTGAGGTTTCCATTATACCGTAATTTCTACCATACCAAGGTTCTTATCTCTTTATAGAGAATAGATCGCGGTTCCATCACAATTTGTTTAGTTACTTTTTTTGAAAAATTTGATTTATTCGAATTTAAGTGAATTCTTAGAACAGGTTCTCCAACGGGTTCACATCACTTATATCATTTGGATGACAAATGGTATCTGAATTCATAATCTTAATCTAGTTGCATACAATTAAAATAATAATCTTAATCTAGTTGCATACAATTAAAATAGAAACTATGATCAAAGATGAAAATTCTACTACTAAAAAGCAAAGGAAATAATCAATAATAAGGACAAGTCATTATTGCATTTGTGAAGGTCCAAGTCTAGTCAACCCCAACAAAGGGAAAGAAAAATAGAAAAATGTAAAGAAGATTCAACAAGTCAATTCTCCTTCATTTTCATGCATTTAGGGTGCAGGTGCAATATGAATACACATTTATATTAGAAAATTTTCCTAATCTAAACTCTCGACTTTTCTACTAAGAAATGGTAAGCGACCTCTACTGCAATAAAAGTAAAAACTAGTTGGAGTAAAAAGTAAAGCACAAGTTCGATTGTTGAGAAGATTTTAACCTTTCACGCTACTAACCCGAAGAGGATTAGTCTTGGACTCAAAATTTTGGCTTTTCTAATGGTATTTGCTAGTCTAGCATTCGACAACCATGATTTTACATAACCAGTGAAGTGAAAACAACCCAGACATGCACAGGCTACAATAAACAACATTTGAATATAATTAATTCCAGCTTTTAGTTAGTGGAAGACTTGGAATGGATAGACCATGATGATAACACTTGTAATTAGTCTTTATATAAGAAATGTATGAGCAAAATGATAAACAGGTTACTCCAGTCGATCTATTAACCAATGCAAGCACTAAATGGTTAGGTGCAATTCCATAAGCGACCATTCCAAAGTCTTTGCAAGTAAAATTAGAGACATTGCAAGATCTAGATACTTGGTTGGACCCCAAAAGGACCAGAAATGCAGCTTCCTAATGAAAACTATAGCTATAAAGGGTCCCTAATTTTGTTGCAAAACAAATCCAAGCCTGAAAATAAGTTAATAGGATTCATGGTCATAACAGGTAAGCATGACAAACAAAATTAGAGATATGTGAACGGTGAGCTGAACAAGAAGAAAATTGCAAATCCAACAAATCATATAGTTTTTACGAACAAAGAAACATATTATAATTGATCAATAAGCAAGGATTGTGGAGCTTTATATTCCAAACCCTTAACCGTTAGAAGCCTTCCTATCTGGTAACCTTAGCATATAAAGCAATGAAAGCGTATTATCCATGGAAAGAGGTTGACAGATGGCTTCCATTTATACCTTTTTTTTTCTTTTTCTAACTTAAGTTTTTCAACTAAAGAACCAAATACAATAGTACATTAGCATCTCTGCTCACATCTTTGAAGGCTTCGGAAAAATCTCAGGAGTGAATTGGGCTGCACTCAAACTCCCCTTAACCTTCATTGCACCCCTGCATCATCAATATTGCCACATTAATTGGCAGACGCATCTAGGCAGATTCATCAAAATTGTAACCCCCACTTCCTTTAAACCAAAGCCAAAGACCCACACAAAAAAAAAGAGTATAAAATAATAAAGAACCAGAGATAGATTGAACCTCATAAAAGCAATCTGGGGATTCAGTTTTCCAGTGGCAACCTTAATAAAATCATCGTCCTTAAAGGAAAACGTAGCATCAGGCTTTCCCCCCTCAAGTTTACCTAAAAATCAGAGTGATAGGAATAATGAAAACTTGCAGTAGTTTATTAACAACACGAGAAGACCATATCAATTATACATATCTATGAATTGAAGCAAACATTCTTGAATCTCCGAAAGCAAGTCAATGAGATAAACACTAATTACATACAAATAGAACAGTCATAATTATCAATGTCACATGCCAACAGACGGAAAAAATTATCTTTAACATAAAAGCACCATATGTTAAAAGAGAGTTAGGTAACTACAACAGGCTTCACCAGCTAGTTGGGTGAAAAATAAATGGACTTTGCCAATGAACAGCTAAAAATGGAAAGCTGTGCAGGCTGACAATGACAGGAAAAAAAAAAGGGAGAATGTTGAAGCATTATTGAATTAATGAATTGGGGGTCTGCTCTGCTACCATAGTCATAGAGAAAGTTGATGAAATAAATTTGAACTTTCAACTGCAGGCCGTTGAAGACACGGAGTCGAAATGAAGAATTTATTGAAGAGATGGGAGGGGAAGAGCTACAACAATTGGAAGAGTAGAACTACTCGGTTCTCTGTTCTGCACCTTCATCTAAGTGGTTATTTATAGAGAAGAGTTGCTTCCTCCCCAAGGAAGCTTAACTCAACTCAACCACGATTGAACTAAGGTTGCTTCATCCCTAAGGAAGCTCATCTTTAGTGCGGGTGCTCATTGGGCCCCATCGACCACTAAATGATGCCTTTCCACAAGTGGGAAGTGACCTTGACACGACAACACTAGTACAATAATTGAAAGGAATCTAATCCTTTCGGCACACTAGTACAATAATTCAGCTAAATGTCACAAAGTCGACATTGACAGCTCGGCACGTCCACGTTTGGTGTCCCGTGTCGCGCCCATGTACTGCACGCTTGGCTTGCCGTGCGCCATGTGTTGTTCCATGCTCAACCGATGGCATCGATGCTCCCACATACTATAGAGCCGTTTGTCAATAATCGCCGAAAGCTTGCGCGCGTACACCCTTGGATTACAGTGCTGCGCCATACGCTACGGGTCCTTTGACAGTCGCTCAACACATAGAACAGGGATCCCATGTGATTGTGGGTCCCTTGTAATAATGGAGACTTTACACGCACAGCCGTCGTGCCTTCTCCCTGCAAAACAAACTCTAAAGATAACTATGGCGGTTTTGCTTCCGGCGGACCGCCACTTCCGCGCTCCTGAAAGACGTCGCAGCATCAAGTGTGTTGCTTTGCTCGCCGCGAAGGGGATTTGCCGAATTTTTCAATTATTCCCCCCCCCACCATCTTTCGAAAAGAATGGTTGTAACCATTCTTCTTCCGAGTCGGTCCGTACGGTGAATCATCGTCGCACGATCAGAGTGAATCCGACTCGTGGAGACTCGTCAGTAGTCCACTCAAGAGCGTCCTCCTCTGTTCCTCCCTTCAATAATTCTTCGTTGGCAATCCTTTTTAACTTCAGGTTCCCTCTGGATTCTTCGCCGAGCCAAAGTAATCAAGGCTTCCAGCCGCAGCTAAATCGTACCTCCGGTTCCTCGGTCGGTTGGTCAAAACTCTTAGATCTTTCGTTCAGGTGCCTTCTTGATCAAATGGGCGTCTTCTTGAGATTACGAACGTATGAGAATCTTCTGCATATTTTAGCATACTACATCCCTGCTTTTATCGCCTATCTCAAGTAAACGTCCAAAAGCCAAGAACACGTCTCCGAACTTAGATCTTGAGTTCTGAAGAGAGTACTTTACCTTCTCTTCTTCCGAACCGAACAGAGCATACGGAAAACGAAGAGCTCCGACGACAAGCCAAGAATACTATAATACAAGGCGGAAGAACAACAGAAAGGAATTACCTGAAAGCTAACACCAGGCTCTGATACCAGGAAAAGGATCGATGAAATAAATTTGAACTTTCGACTGCAGGCCGTTGAAGACACGGAGTCGAAATGAAGAAGCACGCAGGAGATCCTCAAGAGTCTGAATCGTGCGCTCCGACTGGCCATCAGTCTGCGGATGATAGGCGGTACTGAATCGGAGTTGCGTACCCAAAGCCTGCTGCAAACTCTCCCAAAAATGCGAAGTGAATCGCGGATCTCTATCTGAGATTATGCTGGTTGGCACACCATGAAGCCGAACAATCTCTCTGCAATATAAGGCTGCCAATCGACTAAGAGGAAAAGTCTTCTTCATCGGCAAGAAGTGGGCAGACTTGGTAAGCCGGTCAACAATCACCCAAATCGAGTCATGCCCTCTCTGCGATCTCGGAAGTCCAGTAACAAAATCCATCGTGATATGCTCCCATTTCCACTCTGGAATAGGAATGTTCTGAAGCTTCCCTGCAGGTCGCTGATGCTCCACTTTGATCTGCTGACAGATCAAACACTTGGCCACAAACTCTGCCACATCCTTTTTCATCCCACGCCACCAATATGACCGTTTGAGGTCCTGATACATCCGAGAACTCCCCGGATGCACCGCAAATCGGGATCTATGAGCTTCGGCCAACAATTCTTCCTTTACGGGATGCTCCTCAGGCACACATAATCTGCCTCTAAATCTGATGGTACCATCTGTATCTCTAGAGAAATCGGGCTTCCGCCCCTGCTCTATCTCCTCAATCATCGCCTGAAGGTGACGATCCTCGATCTGACTCTCCTGAATCCGCTGAACAATTGGCGAATGAGCAATGAGCTGAGCTAGTACTCCTCTCTCAGTAGTACGAAGCACATCCAAACTCATCTCTGAAAACTGCCGAATTAGCTCAGACGCCGCAACTCTGAGGTGAGCCAACATCCCAACTGATTTCCTGCTTAAGGCATCGGCAACAACATTAGCCTTACCAGGATGATAATTAATAGAGCAATCATAATCCTTCAGGAAATCCATCCATCTGCGCTGCCTCATGTTCAGCTCCTTCTGAGTGAACAAATACTTCAGGCTCTTATGATCTGTGAAGATCTCAAAGGTCGCTCCATACAGGTAATGCCGCCAAATCTTTAGAGCAAAGATGATCGCTGCTAGCTCCAAATCATGCACTGGGTAGTTCTTCTCATGCTCCTTCAACTGACGAGAAGCATAAGCAACTACTCTCTCATGCTGCATCAACACAGCTCCAAGTCCCTGAATGGAGGCGTCTGTAAACAACACAAACCCGTCACATCCAGATGGAACTACCAAAACAGGTGCACTAGTGAGCCGCCTCTTGAGCTCATGAAAGCTCGCCTCGCACCGGTCATCCCACACAAATTTCACCCCTTTCTTCGTCAATCTAGATAAGGGTGAGGCGATCTTTGAGAAACCTTCAACAAATCGCCGATAGTAGCCTGCTAGTCCCAAGAAACTCCGAATCTCGTGGACTGTCCTAGGCCTTTGCCACTCGGACACTGCATTAATCTTCTGAGAATCCACTGCAATGCCGGCTCCAGAAATCACATGACCAAGGAAGCTAACTTCCTTCAACCAAAAAGCACATTTGCTGAATTTGGCATACAGCTGCTCTTTCCTCAGCACACCAAGCACCATCCTCAAATGCTCTTCATGCTCTTCCTCACTGCGAGAGTACACCAAGATATCATCAATGAACACCATGACGAACCGATCAAGAAAGCCCATGAAAATACGGTTCATCAAGTCCATAAATGCTGCTGGTGCATTGGTCAACCCAAACGGCATAACCAAGAACTCGTAGTGCCCATAGCGAGTCCTGAATGCAGTCTTCTGAACATCCTCATCTCTAACTCTGAGCTGATGATAGCCTGATCTCATATCAATCTTGGAGTACACACTCGTCCCCTGCAACTGATCAAACAGATCATCGATCCTGGGAAGAGGGTATCGGTTCTTTATAGTCACCGAGTTCAGCTGCCTATAATCAATGCAAAGCCTCATAGAGCCATTCTTCTTCTTTACAAACAACACTGGAGCTCCCCAGGGTGAGACACTGGGTCGGATGAACCCCTTATCCAACAGCTCCTGCAGCTGCTCTTTCAACTCCTCTAACTCCCTAGGCGCCATTCTGTACGGTGCCTTCGAGATCGGAGCAGTACCAGAATGCAAATCAATGGTGAAGTCAGACTGACGCACCGGGGGTAATCCTGGTAACTCATCCGGGAACACATCCGGAAAATCACAGACCACAGGTAGATCCTCAAGCCGACTTTGACTGCTTTCGGAAGTGCCCACCAATGATGCAATAAAGCCAAGGCACCCCTGAACTAGCAATCGTCGGGCCTGCAGCGCTGAGATTAAGGGAGTCATAGATTCTCTCACTCCCAAGAACTCAAATGAAGGCAATCCTGGAGGTGATATTGTTACAGTCTTCCCATGACAGTCAACTTTAGCATGGTTGGCAGAAAGCCAATCCATACCCAGAATAATATCAAACTCAGAGAAGTCTAACACCAACAAGTCAGCTAAACAAACATGACCACCAAAGCCGAGTCTACACCCACTCAACTGCAACTCCGACGCTAGCACATGAGTGGTGTATGCACGGCCAGGCTCGTCGCACTAGGTGTAGGCTCCATATTCAACTTTTCAAGCATATGAGGAGCAATAAAAGAATGCGTAGAGCCAGTATCAAACAACAAAGATGCAGGAATACTAAAAATCTGGATTATACCTCTAACAACTGTACCAGAAGCCTCCTGGACCTGCTGCTGAGTCAGTGCAAACACTCTGGCAGACTGCTGGGTGCTCTGCTGCGGGCCCCTCTGTCGGTGCTGCTGAAAGCTCTGGCCTCCCGCCTGCTGCCTGGTCGGACAATCTCTGCTGATGTGGCCTGGCTGCTTACAGCTAAAGCAAAGACTCTGCGACTGCGGGCAATCCCTAACAGAGTGGGAAGCATCCCCACACTTATAGCAATGGAACTGGCCTCGGCTCGTCTGACCTCCCGACTGAAAAGTAGGTCGTGAAGACGCCTGCGACTGGGCTGGTGCGGATCTGGCCCTCTTGGCCTGCGGCTGCCCAAATCCTCTGCCACCATCTCTGCGCCCTCTGCGCTGCCTGGAATGAGACTGTCCCGACTGTCTCTGTCCTCCGCCACCTTGACTCTGAGCCTGAGATGGCTGGCTAGCCTCAACCTGCTGACGATCCGGGAACATCTCGGCGTGAGTCGCCTCCGCCCGTAGCGCCCGCCTTCAGGACTCTGTCATAGCTATCCAGCTCCTCACTAGCCATCAACCCCTTAATGGAGTTGTTCAGTCCGTTGAAAAAGAACTCTGCCCGCCTGCTACTGGAGGTAACCAAATCTGGGACGAACATAGCAAGTGCATCAAACTGGTTGGCATACTCTACCACTCGCCTCGTCCCCTGACGCAACAGAACGAACTCCTGCAACTTCTGCCTGACAACAATTGAAGACCTCACTGGGAAACTGATGTACGAAGAGATATATTCATTAGATGAGGTTGATGAATGGGCCTTGAAACTTCTAAACCTTCATCAAGAACAAACGCAGAAGGTTCTCACCGAGCTGGAGGCCCTCTTAGCAATGGCCTACCTACAGAGATGAGCGCGGAGACTCTCCGAAAGGGGAAGTTTCCTGCCCGAGACCAGTAGTCATCCACAACCAACCAATCGGGAGGCGAAGCCCGACCAACTGCACTTCGCCAAAGGAGAAGTTTATTTCTCCAATTATCTTAATTTGTTTGTTTGTTTTATTTGTGTACAGATGATCATCGACCGTTTGAAACAATTGGCAGATCAGTGCCGGCGAACCTATGCCACCACCAAAAGGGCTATCATGACAGCCCAGCACTGGGCCGTCCTAAGTGGCTCCCCGATCCTGACAACAATTGAAGACCTCACTGGGAAACTGATGTACGAAGAGATATATTCATTAGATGAGGTTGATGAATGGGCCTTGAAACTTCTAAACCTTCATCAAGAACAAACGCAGAAGGTTCTCACCGAGCTGGAGGCCCTCTTAGCAATGGCCTACCTACAGAAGGCCCGCCTTGAACAAGCAGCTGTCACGGATACTTTTTTTGAGGATTCACTCCAACCACTGACTCACCATATCAAGAATTTAGAAGCGTGTCATAAGATGATTGCTAGTAGCCGAGCCAGTAACCTTTACTGTCCCATCAGATTTGCCAACATCTGATACTGGCCGACACAGAGCAATAATGCAGCAATAATGCAGAACTTTCGCGTTGGAAGGATAATGACGGGCGATACTATCTTATCTAGTTAGGCCAGCTGTATAACTTTATTCGCTGGCAGTACAGTACAAAAGTTGTAATATAGTGTGTAAGAACGAATCTCCACTGCGGAGTGTCATAATTGAGTGGTCGATGGGGCCCATAGAGCACCCGCACTCACTTATTGAACCCTTCTCCGGAGAGTTCTTCTAAGTCTATATATAGTCTCAACTACGGAGTTGCAGGACAGACTTCGACACACGAAGCAGTTCTACTTCTCCCACTGTACTCAAGTGTTCTCAAGTTTGTTTAATCTATAAGCTTTCAAGCTTTCCTTTTATACCTCGACTTTGCACCTGTGTTCTCAGTAACCCGTGTCAAAATCGAGAAGCACGCTTCCATTTCTATTCTGGTATCAGAGCTTCTTTTCGATCAAGGTACTTTGTTATTCTCAGTTTTATAATACTTTGTTTACGAGTGTTTAAATTGTCCTTTATCAACCTAAGATAGGCGATAAAGAGGGTGGTAGTACTCACAGAAGAGGAAGATCCCGTTACGTTCGTAATCTTAGGGCCCATTTAGGAACAATCAACACACTCTAAACAAGTTTTATAAGACTTTGTTTTAACTAGTTCATGAGTGATTGGAAGTTAACTGCTGCCAGTACCGCCTATACCCAAGCTTTACAAGCTACCGAGTCTTTAGGCAGCCCAGCAGTGGGATTTGTCTCCCTACTCTCCACTAATCTTCAAAAACCTTCAGAAACTATTATTAAGCAGTTAAATGTACTGCTTCAATTAACCGTCAAACTTAAAGAAGAGCTTGACGCTCTAAAACTAGAAGTCCGTACTCTCAAGGAAGCTAAGCCAAAAGACCTAGCTACCTCCTCTGAAGACTTAGCGAGCTCCATCGACTCGCTTACCAAAGATTTGCAGAAGCTACAAATTGGTGAGCCTAAGCCTACTATTCCAAAGTTGAAAGGAAAACTTTACGTTTTCAAAGATCCAAAGCTCATTTTAGAAGAGGAAAAGGCAAAACTCAGAAAATGAGTTCCTCATCAAGAACCGAAGTAGCACCTCCCAGAGCCTCCATCTCTAATCAAGGGAATCTGCAACCCACGATTGATGACCAAATCCGTGGTTATCGGCTAGCCAGCAGGCTACGCCACTCTGCACAGAGACGCCTCTCTTCCAGATCCTCTGGAAGATCTTACAACAGAAGCCTTGAATCTCAGCTCAACCCTAAGGCTGAGTTATCGCTCTCTCAATATCAGAGAGCCCAGCAAGTTCCTGCTGAGACTTTGTACCAAGCAGGATGGTCCGAGCGCCAACACAGAGTGTACCAGCATTACTCCGATGAGAGGATCCTGGTAACAGAAGGAGCTCAAGTCGAGCTCCCATTTATTACTGATCAAAGCTATAATTTGTTAGTCCAGGCAGGACTGCAGCACCTTCACATGGGCATGGTGATGGTGAGACTACATACCCTTCATCGCAGAAATGCAGGGGTCAACGCCCTCGTGCTCCTACGGGACACCCGATGGGCTGATGATAGATCCGTGATAAGTTCTATGGAGATTGACCTCACTACTGGAGTTCAACTGGCGTACGCCGCCCCCGACATGACTATAAGTATCCACGACTTCAGAGAACACATACAACTGGTGATCCAAACCCATGGATACAACGGTTGGCAAGGAGGAGAAAGCAACCTCCTTCTCTCCAGATCTATAATCGGTCGCCTCTCCAACAACAGTCATACCAACTTCCGCTACAACGTCCAACATGTAGCGGACCATTTAGCCAGCAGAGGGATTAGAGCAATCCCTGGACAACCTCATACAACAGCAAGTTTGCAAGGCAGGCAATGGATCATTCGGCCTGCAGTTCTACAGAACCCCCAAAACCCTCAAGTAGCAAGTATTCAGACAAGATCTGATGGAGCATTAATGCTTAATTTTACGGATTATACTTATGCCCCTGACAACACTGCTAGATTGTCGGATGCAGATGATGATTTAATACAGCATGAATCCGTTAATATGATGACTTGCGACTGGCCCGAGGAGGAAGAAAAAGATTGGGAAGACAGCTATAACGCTGAGGAAGACAGTGACGACCTACTAGCTTTTCAAAGATACCACTGGTCGTTTCAACTGGATGATGAAGAACTATCTCAAGAAAGGGAGAACTATGATCTTCCCCCTAAGTGGGATACCTCCGAAGAATCAGAAGACCAAGAGGATAATGAGTTCTATAACTATTATGCTCAGAATTACAACTTGTCCTCTGAAGATCAACCAGCAGAAGTATCAGCCTTTACAGCTGAACTGGACTACCCAGTCACGCGAGAGCTAATTAAGAAGACTGATACGGCACCATTGCAGAAGACTGAAACAGCCTTCTCCACTGCTGAGTCAAGTACGATAAGAGTTCCCCGTGAACCCATTATGGGGCCTGCCCAGTATCCACCAGGTAGAGCAACGCCCCAACTACCCCAACATATACCCACAATAACCTCAAGAATTGGTAAATTACGAGGTGGGTATTCGAAATATTTTTCTGAAGTATATAACCTACCAGCAGCACAAACAAACGCAGGAGCTATCCTAGTGCTTCCTGAGAACGTCGGCCAATACGCAGATGTGATTTCCAGATGGGAATCGATTACTTTAAACCTACTCAATGAAAGGAATTGGCCCGACAACAAGTCGAAAATGTGCTACGTCGAGAATTTATTAGGAGAAATTGAGAAGAAAGCATGGATCCAATGGCGGATGGCTTACCCAACAGAATATGATGAAATTACGGGTATAACAGAAGATCCGCAGAACATGCTATCACAGGTCAGAAGAATGTTCCTCATGGAAGACCCAACCACAGGGTCAACAGAGGAGCAAACCAGAGCTTATGAAGACCTGGAACGACTATCATGCCACCATGTCAAAGATTTATTCAGCTACATCAACGACTACAAAATACTAGCAGCTAAGTCAGGAAGGTTATTTGTCTCAACCGAATTATCGGATAAATTCTTTAAAAAGATGCCGCCTCTTCTAGGCAGAGACTTGGAAGCAGCGTTCTTCGCTAAATACCCTGGCTGCCAAGTTGGTCTCTTCCCGAGAATTCATTTCACATACAACTATCTTGAAGACCAGTGTAAAAAGGCTGCCCCCCAGAGAAGCTACAAAGAGCTCTCTATTTGCTCTCAGATACCCATACCAGGGTATTATCACAAAGAGAAGAAGTATGGCTTGCGGAAGTCAAAGACGTATAAAGGCAAGCCCCATGACACTCATGTGCGTATATTTAAACGTAAACATGCAGACAAAGTTAGAAAGTGCAAATGTTTCATTTGCGGGGAGGAAGGACACTTCGCCCACGATTGTAAAGGGAAAAATGGTAACATTGCACGAGCTGCAGTCATGGAGAATCTTGATCTCACCAACGACTGGGATGTTGTCTCAGTCGATCTCAATGAAGAAGACAGTGATGGTATTTGCTCGTTCTCCGAAGGAGAATCAGGACTGGCTACTAAACTCACCTTGGAAGAGTATAATGACTACCCTTTTGAAACCATATTGGTAGTTACTGATACACCCACAGAGAACTCATGGAGAGTAAGAGTTACACTTCCCCAATCAATGCAAAGCTGTGAACATGCATGGGAAGATAACACTGAGGTCACCAGAGGATGTGACAAGTGTACGATGTGCAAAGAGCCAACGAATCCTAACATGCGTTCACATTGCAGAAGATGCACCCTGACCGTCTGTCCAATGTGCTCGAGATTCTGCCTCGGGCGTAAGATTATCATCAAACGGTCTCCAATGAGACCTTATGACGAGAAGGATACCCTTATTAAGGAGTTACTGGAATATGTGACGTTCCTCTTAGCAGAAAACGAACGTCTGAAGCAAGAACTGAACGAGATCCAGTTGACTAAAGACCTAAATACTCTCGAAAGCCAATTTGGAGAGTTAAACCTTGACGAGGAGAAAAGAAAGGCCAAGGGTAAATCTACTTGGTTAAATGAAGAAGAAGAAATAATGATCAAGACCCCTGGCGTCGTCTTTAGAGAAGCAGCTTCAAAGGCTGCATTGGAAACCCTTCCAGAGGAGGAAATCACTTCCATCTACCAAGGTATATATAAAGGAAAAAGAGTCTTAAACAGACTCTATAATATGGAGATAGTAATGGAAATCCCCAACATCAAACCCTTCAAAGTCCAGGCCATTCTGGACACCGGTGCCACGGTTTGTTGCATTGACTCAGACTCTATCCCAGCAGAGTCTCTTGAGCCTAGTGCATTTCCAATTCAAATCAACGGCGTCAATTCGCAGCAAGTCGCCAAGCTAAGACTAAAAGGTGGACTGATGTCCATAGAAGAAAACCGGTTTAAGATTCCATTCACCTATGCCTTCCCTATGGGCAAAAGGGACGGCATTCAGATGCTTATTGGCTGCAACTTCATCCGGGCGATGCAAGGAGGCGTCCGGATCGAGGAGCAAACGGTAACCTTTTATAAGAAAGTTACCACGATCACCACAAGGTTAGATACCGAACTTTTAGCTTCAGCAGCAGCATTAGATGATTTCTGTTTATCTGATGAGGAATACATAGAGGTACAAAATGCTGTTTCTTATGACAAGTTTCAAGAGTCGGTAAGTTTTAAGCAGAGGTTTAACCCTCTGTTAACTCGACTAAAGGAGCAGGGGTTTATTGGTGAAAACCCGGCCCAACATTGGGCCAAAAACCAGGTCACCTGTAAGCTGGATATTATTAATCCAGACTTGACTATTCAAGACAAACTGCTCAAGCACATCAGCCCATTAATGAAAGAGCAGTTTGACCGACATGTGTCAGCACTCTTGAAGATAAAGGCCATAAGACCCAGTTCTAGCCGCCACCGAACTATGGCTATTATTGTTAACTCCGGAACAACAGTTAACCCCACAACGGGTAAGGAAGAAAAGGGAAAGGAACGGATGGTCTTCAACTACAGGACTCTGAATGACAACACGCATAAAGACCAGTATAGTCTTCCCGGAATCAACACCATATTGAAACGAATTGGTAACAGCAAAATCTTCTCCAAATTTGACTTGAAGAGCGGATTTCATCAGGTGGCCATGGATCCAGAGTCGATCCCTTGGACCGCCTTCATTGTACCTGGAGGCCTCTACAAATGGTTAGTCATGCCATTCGGACTGAAAAATGCGCCGGCAGTCTTTCAGCGCAAAATGGACCAGTGCTTTGCTGGCACTGAGAGCTTTATCGCGGTATACATTGACGATATTTTAATCTTCTCAGAGGACGAACGACAGCATGCAGCACATTTAGAGGTGATGTTGCAAAGATGTGAGAAATGGGGGTTAGTCTTATCCCCCTCAAAGATGAAAATAGCCACCAGAGAAATAGAATTCTTAGGGGCAATAATTGGCAATAGCAAGATTAAACTCCAGCCCCATATCATAAAGAAAATCGTCAGTTTTGATGTTGAACAGTTGAAAAGCAAAACGGGCCTGAGATCTTGGCTGGGCCTGCTTAATTATGCACGTTCCTATATTCCGAACCTCGGAACTCTACTTGGCCCACTCTATTCAAAGACGGGCCCTCAGGGCGACAAGCGCCTCAAACCATCGGATATTCAACTTATTTCAAAGATCAAGAGTATTGTTCAGGCACTCCCTGACCTTGAGCTTCCAACCCCTGGTGCATACATCATTCTGGAGACTGATGGCTGCATGGAGGGATGGGGGGGGTGTGTAAATGGAAGCCCAAACAACATGACCCCAGGAGTTCTGAAAAGGTCTGCGCCTATGCCAGCGGGAAATTTCCCGTCCCCAAATCCGCAATTGATGCTGAAATCTTCGCCTGTATGGAGACCCTAAAGTCCTTAAAAATACACTATCTGGACCAAAAGGAGATCACACTTAGAACGGACTGTCAGGCGATTATTAGTTTTTACAATAAATCTGCATCTACCAAACCCTCACGAGTAAGATGGTTGAATTTTCTAGACTATGTTACAGGAACAGGCGTACAAATCCACTTTGAGCATATAGATGGAAAGCTCAACTCCTTGGCAGACGCCTTGTCAAGACTAACAGTGAACCTTCTCCAGATTCAAGAACCAGTGGATACAGCCAACCAGTACTTGACGCACTTGGAAGAAGCATTAAAAGAAGTGGAGGATAATAACCCACCTCCAAGTCTCCTGCACCAATTGAACACTGCAATCCAACAAATAGTCCACTCTCTGTCTCCACAAACAGCGATGGCAGTGACCACATGGGATAATGAAGTAGCAGAAACCCTAGATGACAACAACGAAGCTATAGCATCCCTGATGGAAGAATGGGTCAACAGAGAATACTCGTTCTATGAGTATTTTCCAAATGATAGTCTTTACTACGGTTCCCCGCTAAGACTTGATGATCCTCCTTCTTACAATCCCTACCTAGAGGACATTCGCACCAGAATGAGGCTTATCAAAGAAAGAGATGCTCTTGAAGAGCAACTCAAACGGGTTCAAGAACAGGCAAAGCAACAACGAGAAGAAGCTGAGCTACTCATAGCTCAGTATGAGAGCGGTGCTATCAGTCCTGAAAAGAACCTACAGACCATTCAACAGTGGATAACAGTGTCCCCATTTTGGGAAGAGTATGTTCAAGCCGAAGAATCATACATTGCAGCAAACCCAACCTACCTCAACCAGGAAGAAATTCTAGACAAACCGGAATGTTCAAGAGCAAGAGAGCGAGAAGCAGATGAAGCTCTCATGCAGAAGGAAAGAGAAGAGGACTTCAACAGAATGCTCCAAGAAGAAAAGCTTTTCAATAAGGCCACTACGAAAATGTTGAAGTCCTCTTCTCTTTCCTTCTGCATGAGAGCTTCATCTTTGATACCAGAATAGAAATGGAAGCGTGCTTCTCGATTTTGACGCGGGTTACTGAGAACACAGGTGCAAAGTCGAGGTATAAAAGGAAAGCTTGAAAGCTTATAGATTAAACAAACTATACTTGAGTACAGTGGGAGAAGTAGAACTGCTTCGTGTGTCGAAGTCTGTCCTGCAACTCCGTAGTTGAGACTATATATAGACTTAGAAGAACTCTCCGGAGAAGGATTCAATAAGTGAGTGCGGGTGCTCTATGGGCCCCATCGACCACTCAATTATGACACTCCACAGTGGAGATTCGTTCTTACACACTATATTACAACTTTTGTACTGTACTGCCAGCGAATAAAGTTATACAGCTGGCCTAACTAGATAAGATAGTATCGCCCGTCATTATCCTTCCAGCGCGAAAGTTCTGCATTATTGCTACATTATTGCTCTGTGTCGGCCAGTATCAGATGTTGGCAAATCTGATGGGACAGTAAAGGTTACTGGCTCGGCTACTAGCAATCATCTTATGACACGCTTCTAAATTCTTGATATGGTGAGTCAGTGGTTGGAGTGAATCCTCAGAAAAAGTATCCGTGACAGCTGCTTGTTCAAGGCGGGCCTTCTGTAGGTAGGCCATTGCTAAGAGGGCCTCCAGCTCGGTGAGAACCTTCTGCGTTTGTTCTTGATGAAGGTTTAGAAGTTTCAAGGCCCATTCATCAACCTCATCTAATGAATATATCTCTTCGTACATCAGTTTCCCAGTGAGGTCTTCAATTGTTGTCAGGATCGGGGAGCCACTTAGGACGGCCCAGTGCTGGGCTGTCATGATAGCCCTTTTGGTGGTGGCATAGGTTCGCCGGCACTGATCTGCCAATTGTTTCAAACGGTCGATGATCATCTGTACACAAATAAAACAAACAAACAAATTAAGATAATTGGAGAAATAAACTTCTCCTTTGGCGAAGTGCAGTTGGTCGGGCTTCGCCTCCCAATTGGTTGGTTGTGGATGACTACTGGTCTCGGGCAGGAAACTTCCCCTTTCGGAGAGTCTCCGCGCTCATCTCTGTTGTGACAATTTGCTTCAACATTTTCGTAGTGGCCTTATTGAAAAGCTTTTCTTCTTGGAGCATTCTGTTGAAGTCCTCTTCTCTTTCCTTCTGCATGAGAGCTTCATCTGCTTCTCGCTCTCTTGCTCTTGAACATTCCGGTTTGTCTAGTATTTCTTCCTGGTTGAGGTAGGTCGGGTTTGCTGCAATGTATGATTCTTCGGCTTGAACATACTCTTCCCAAAATGGGGACGCTGTTATCCACTGTTGAATGGTCTGTAGGTTCTTTTCGGGACTGATAGCACCGCTCTCATACTGAGCTATGAGTAGCTCAGCTTCTTCTCGTTGTTGCTTTGCCTGTTCTTGAACCCGTTTGAGTTGCTCTTCAAGAGCATCTCTTTCTCTGATAAGCCTCATCCTGGTGCGAATGTCCTCTAGGTAGGGATTGTAAGAAGGAGGATCATCAAGTCTTAGCGGGGAACCGTAGTAAAGACTATCATTTGGAAAATACTCATAGAACGAGTATTCTCTGTTGACCCATTCTTCCATCAAGGATGCTATAGCTTCGTTGTTGTCATCTAGGGTTTCTGCTACTTCATTATCCCATGTGGTCACTGCCATCGCTGTTTGTGGAGACAGAGAGTGGACTATTTGTTGGATTGCAGTGTTCAATTGGTGCAGGAGACTTGGAGGTGGGTTATTATCCTCCACTTCTTTTAATGCTTCTTCCAGGTGCGTCAAGTACTGGTTGGCTGTATCCACTGGTTCTTGAATCTGGAGAAGGTTCACTGTTAGTCTTGACAAGGCGTCTGCCAGGGAGTTGAGCTTTCCATCTATATGCTCAAAGTGGATTTGTACGCCTGTTCCTGTAACATAGTCTAGAAAATTCAACCATCTTACTCGTGAGGGTTTGGTAGATGCAGATTTATTGTAAAAACTAATAATCGCCTGACAGTCCGTTCTAAGTGTGATCTCCTTTTGGTCCAGATAGTGTATTTTTAAGGACTTTAGGGTCTTCATACAGGCGAAAATTTCAGCATCAATTGCGGATTTAGGGACGGGAAATTTCCCGCTGGCATAGGCGCAGACCTTTTCAGAACTCCTGGGGTCATGTTGTTTGGGCTTCCATTTACACACCCCCCCCATCCCTCCATGCAGCCATCAGTCTCCAGAATGATGTATGCACCAGGGGTTGGAAGCTCAAGGTCAGGGAGTGCCTGAACAATACTCTTGATCTTTGAAATAAGTTGAATATCCGATGGTTTGAGGCGCTTGTCGCCCTGAGGGCCCGTCTTTGAATAGAGTGGGCCAAGTAGAGTTCCGAGGTTCGGAATATAGGAACGTGCATAATTAAGCAGGCCCAGCCAAGATCTCAGGCCCGTTTTGCTTTTCAACTGTTCAACATCAAAACTGACGATTTTCTTTATGATATGGGGCTGGAGTTTAATCTTGCTATTGCCAATTATTGCCCCTAAGAATTCTATTTCTCTGGTGGCTATTTTCATCTTTGAGGGGGATAAGACTAACCCCCACTTCTCACATCTTTGCAACATCACCTCTAAATGTGCTGCATGCTGTCGTTCGTCCTCTGAGAAGATTAAAATATCGTCAATGTATACCGCGATAAAGCTCTCAGTGCCAGCAAAGCACTGGTCCATTTTGCGCTGAAAGACTGCCGGCGCATTTTTCAGTCCGAATGGCATGACTAACCATTCGTAGAGGCCTCCAGGTACAATGAAGGCGGTCCAAGGGATCGACTCTGGATCCATGGCCACCTGATGAAATCCGCTCTTCAAGTCAAATTTGGAGAAGATTTTGCTGTTACCAATTCGTTTCAATATGGTGTTGATTCCGGGAAGACTATACTGGTCTTTATGCGTGTTGTCATTCAGAGTCCTGTAGTTGAAGACCATCCGTTCCTTTCCCTTTTCTTCCTTACCAGTTGTGGGGTTAACTGTTGTTCCGGAGTTAACAATAATAGCCATAGTTCGGTGGCGGCTAGAACTGGGTCTTATGGCCTTTATCTTCAAGAGTGCTGACACATGTCGGTCAAACTGCTCTTTCATTAATGGGCTGATGTGCTTGAGCGGTTTGTCTTGAATAGTCAAGTCCGGATTAATAATATCCAGCTTACAAGTGATCTGGTTTTTGGCCCAATGTTGGGCCGGGTTTTCACCAATAAACCCCTGCTCCTTTAGTCGAGTTAACAGAGGGTTAAACCTCTGCTTAAAACTTACCGATTCTTGAAACTTGTCATAAGAAACAGCATTTTGTACCTCTATGTATTCCTCATCAGATAAACAGAAATCATCTAATGCTACTGCTGAAGCTAAAAGTTCGGTATCTAACCTTGTGGTGATCGTGGTAACTTTCTTATAAAAGGTTACCGTTTGCTCCTCGATCCGGACACCTCCTTGCATCGCCCGGATGAAGTTGCAGCCAATAAGCATCTGAATGCCGTCCCTTTTGCCCATAGGGAAGGCATAGGTGAATGGAATCTTAAACCGGTTTTCTTCTATGGACATCAGTCCACCTTTTAGTCTTAGCTTGGCGACTTGCTGCGAATTGACGCCGTTGATTTGAATTGGGAATGCACTAGGCTCAAGAGACTCTGCTGGGATAGAGTCTGAGTCAATGCAACAAACCGTGGCACCGGTGTCCAGAATGGCCTGGACTTTGAAGGGTTTGATGTTGGGGATTTCCATTACTATCTCCATATTATAGAGTCTGTTTAAGACTCTTTTTCCTTTATATATACCTTGGTAGATGGAAGTGATTTCCTCCTCTGGAAGGGTTTCCAATGCAGCCTTTGAAGCTGCTTCTCTAAAGACGACGCCAGGGGTCTTGATCATTATTTCTTCTTCTTCATTTAACCAAGTAGATTTACCCTTGGCCTTTCTTTTCTCCTCGTCAAGGTTTAACTCTCCAAATTGGCTTTCGAGAGTATTTAGATCTTTACTCAACTGGATCTCGTTCAGTTCTTGCTTCAGACGTTCGTTTTCTGCTAAGAGGAACGTCACATATTCCAGTAACTCCTTAATAAGGGTATCCTTCTCGTCATAAGGTCTCATTGGAGACCGTTTGATGATAATCTTACGCCCGAGGCAGAATCTCGAGCACATTGGACAGACGGTCAGGGTGCATCTTCTGCAATGTGAACGCATGTTAGGATTCGTTGGCTCTTTGCACATCGTACACTTGTCACATCCTCTGGTGACCTCAGTGTTATCTTCCCATGCATGTTCACAGCTTTGCATTGACTGGGGAAGTGTAACTCTTACTCTCCATGAGTTCTCTGTGGGTGTATCAGTAACTACCAATATGGTTTCAAAAGGGTAGTCATTATACTCTTCCAATGTGAGTTTAGTAGCCAGTCCTGATTCTCCTTCGGAGAACGAGCAAATACCATCACTGTCTTCTTCATTGAGATCGACTGAGACAACATCCCAGTCGTTGGTGAGATCAAGATTCTCCATGACTGCAGCTCGTGCAATGTTACCATTTTTCCCTTTACAATCGCGGGCGAAGTGTCCTTCCTCCCCGCAAATGAAACATTTGCACTTTCTAACTTTGTCTGCATGTTTACGTTTAAATATACGCACATGAGTGTCATGGGGCTTGCCTTTATACGTCTTTGACTTCCGCAAGCCATACTTCTTTTCTTTGTGATAATACCCTGGTATGGGTATCTGAGAGCAAATAGAGAGCTCTTTGTAGCTTCTCTGGAGGGCAGCCTTTTTACACTGGTCTTCAAGATAGTTGTATGTGAAATGAATTCTCGGGAAGAGACCAACCTGGCAGCCAGGGTATTTAGCGAAGAACGCTGCTTCCAAGTCTCTGCCTAGAAGAGGCGGCATCTTTTTAAAGAATTTATCCGATAATTCAGTTGAGACAAATAACCTTCCTGACTTAGCTGCTAGTATTTTGTAGTCGTTGATGTAGCTGAATAAATCTTTGACATGGTGGCATGATAGTCGTTCCAGGTCTTCATAAGCTCTGGTTTGCTCCTCTGTTGACCCTGTGGTTGGGTCTTCCATGAGGAACATTCTTCTGACCTGTGATAGAATGTTCTGAGGATCTTCTGCTATACCCGTAATTTCGTCATATTCTGCTGGGTAAGCCATCCGCCATTGGATCCATGCTTTCTTCTCAATTTCTCCTAATAAATTCTCAACATAGCACATTTTCGACTTGTTGTCGGGACAATTCCTTTCATTGAGTAGGTTTAAAGTAATCGATTCCCATCTGGAAATCACATCTGCGTATTGGCCGACGTTCTCAGGAAGCACTAGGATAGCTCCTGCGTTTGTTTGTGCTGCTGGTAGGTTATATACTTCAGAAAAATGTTTCGAATACCCACCTCGTAATTTGCCAATTCTTGAGGTTATTGTGGGTATATGTTGGGGTAGTTGGGGCGTTGCTCTGCCTGGTGGATACTGGGCAGGCCCCATAATGGGTTCACGGGGAACTCTTGTCGTACTTGACTCAGCAGTGGAGAAGGCTGTTTCAGTCTTCTGCATTGGTGCCGTATCAGTCTTCTTAATTAGCTCTCGCGTGACTGGGTAGTCCAGTTCAGCTGTAAAGGCTGATACTTCTGCTGGTTGATCTTCAGAGGACAAGTTGTAATTCTGAGCATAATAGTTATAGAACTCATTATCCTCTTGGTCTTCTGATTCTTTGGAGGTATCCCACTTAGGGGGAAGATCATAGTTCTCCCTTTCTTGAGATAGTTCTTCATCATCCAGTTGAAACGACCAGTGGTATCTTTGAAAAGCTAGTAGGTCGTCACTGTCTTCCTCAGCGTTATAGCTGTCTTCCCAATCTTTTTCTTCCTCCTCGGGCCAGTCGCAAGTCATCATATTAACGGATTCATGCTGTACTAAATCATCATCTGCATCCGACAATCTAGCAGTGTTGTCAGGGGCATAAGTATAATCCGTAAAATTAAGCATTAATGCTCCATCAGATCTTGTCTGAATACTTGCTACTTGAGGGTTTTGGGGGTTCTGTAGAACTGCAGGCCGAATGATCCATTGCCTGCCTTGCAAACTTGCTGTTGTATGAGGTTGTCCAGGGATTGCTCTAATCCCTCTGCTGGCTAAATGGTCCGCTACATGTTGGACGTTGTAGCGGAAGTTGGTATGACTGTTGTTGGAGAGGCGACCGATTAAAGATCTGGAGAGAAGGAGGTTGCTTTCTCCTCCTTGCCAACCGTTGTATCCATGGGTTTGGATCACCAGTTGTATGTGTTCTCTGAAGTCGTGGATACTTATAGTCATGTCGGGGGCGGCGTACGCCAGTTGAACTCCAGTAGTGAGGTCAATCTCCATAGAACTTATCACGGATCTATCATCAGCCCATCGGGTGTCCCGTAGGAGCACGAGGGCGTTGACCCCTGCATTTCTGCGATGAAGGGTCTGTAGTCTCACCATCACCATGCCCATGTGAAGGTGCTGCAGTCCTGCCTGGACTAACAAATTATAGCTTTGATCAGTAATAAATGGGAGCTCGACTTGAGCTCCTTCTGTTACCAGGATCCTCTCATCGGAGTAATGCTGGTACACTCTGTGTTGGCGCTCGGACCATCCTGCTTGGTACAAAGTCTCAGCAGGAACTTGCTGGGCTCTCTGATATTGAGAGAGCGATAACTCAGCCTCAGGGTTGAGCTGAGATTCAAGGCTTCTGTTGTAAGATCTTCCAGAGGATCTGGAAGAGAGGCGTCTCTGTGCAGAGTGGCGTAGCCTGCTGGCTAGCCGATAACCACGGATTTGGTCATCAATCGTGGGTTGCAGATTCCCTTGATTAGAGATGGAGGCTCTGGGAGGTGCTACTTCGGTTCTTGATGAGGAACTCATTTTCTGAGTTTTGCCTTTTCCTCTTCTAAAATGAGCTTTGGATCTTTGAAAACGTAAAGTTTCCCTTTCAACTTTGGAATAGTAGGCTTAGGCTCACCAATTTGTAGCTTCTGCAAATCTTTGGTAAGCGAGTCGATGGAGCTCGCTAAGTCTTCGGAGGAGGTAGCTAGGCCTTTTGGCTTAGCTTCCTTGAGAGTACGGACTTCTAGTTTTAGAGCGTCAAGCTCTTCTTTAAGTTTGACAGTTAATTGAAGCAGTACGTTTAACTGCTTAATAATAGTTTCAGAAGGCTTTTGAAGATTAGTGGAGAGTAGGGAGACAAATCCCACTGCTGGGCTGCCTAAAGACTCGGTAGCTTGTAAAGCTTGGGTATAGGCGGTACTGGCAGCAGTTAACTTCCAATCACTCATGAACTAGTTAAAACAAAGTCTTATAAAACTTGTTTAGAGTGTGTTGATTGTTCCTAAATGGACCCTAAGATTACGAACGTAACGGGATCTTCCTCTTCTGTGAGTACTACCACCCTCTTTATCGCCTATCTTAGGTTGATAAAGGACAATTTAAACACTCGTAAACAAAGTATTATAAAACTGAGAATAACAAAGTACCTTGATCGAAAAGAAGCTCTGATACCAGAATAGAAATGGAAGCGTGCTTCTCGATTTTGACGCGGGTTACTGAGAACACAGAGCTCTCTATTTGCTCTCAGATACCCATACCAGGGTATTATCACAAAGAGAAGAAGTATGGCTTGCGGAAGTCAAAGACGTATAAAGGCAAGCCCCATGACACTCATGTGCGTATATTTAAACGTAAACATGCAGACAAAGTTAGAAAGTGCAAATGTTTCATTTGCGGGGAGGAAGGACACTTCGCCCGCGATTGTAAAGGGAAAAATGGTAACATTGCACGAGCTGCAGTCATGGAGAATCTTGATCTCACCAACGACTGGGATGTTGTCTCAGTCGATCTCAATGAAGAAGACAGTGATGGTATTTGCTCGTTCTCCGAAGGAGAATCAGGACTGGCTACTAAACTCACCTTGGAAGAGTATAATGACTACCCTTTTGAAACCATATTGGTAGTTACTGATACACCCACAGAGAACTCATGGAGAGTAAGAGTTACACTTCCCCAATCAATGCAAAGCTGTGAACATGCATGGGAAGATAACACTGAGGTCACCAGAGGATGTGACAAGTGTACGATGTGCAAAGAGCCAACGAATCCTAACATGCGTTCACATTGCAGAAGATGCACCCTGACCGTCTGTCCAATGTGCTCGAGATTCTGCCTCGGGCGTAAGATTATCATCAAACGGTCTCCAATGAGACCTTATGACGAGAAGGATACCCTTATTAAGGAGTTACTGGAATATGTGACGTTCCTCTTAGCAGAAAACGAACGTCTGAAGCAAGAACTGAACGAGATCCAGTTGACTAAAGACCTAAATACTCTCGAAAGCCAATTTGGAGAGTTAAACCTTGACAAGGAGAAAAGAAAGGCCAAGGGTAAATCTACTTGGTTAAATGAAGAAGAAGAAATAATGATCAAGACCCCTGGCGTCGTCTTTAGAGAAGCAGCTTCAAAGGCTGCATTGGAAACCCTTCCAGAGGAGGAAATCACTTCCATCTACCAAGGTATATATAAAGGAAAAAGAGTCTTAAACAGACTCTATAATATGGAGATAGTAATGGAAATCCCCAACATCAAACCCTTCAAAGTCCAGGCCATTCTGGACACCGGTGCCACGGTTTGTTGCATTGACTCAGACTCTATCCCAGCAGAGTCTCTTGAGCCTAGTGCATTTCCAATTCAAATCAACGGCGTCAATTCGCAGCAAGTCGCCAAGCTAAGACTAAAAGGTGGACTGATGTCCATAGAAGAAAACCGGTTTAAGATTCCATTCACCTATGCCTTCCCTATGGGCAAAAGGGACGGCATTCAGATGCTTATTGGCTGCAACTTCATCCGGGCGATGCAAGGAGGCGTCCGGATCGAGGAGCAAACGGTAACCTTTTATAAGAAAGTTACCACGATCACCACAAGGTTAGATACCGAACTTTTAGCTTCAGCAGCAGCATTAGATGATTTCTGTTTATCTAATGAGGAGTACATAGAGGTACAAAATGCTGTTTCTTATGACAAGTTTCAAGAGTCGGTAAGTTTTAAGCAGAGGTTTAACCCTCTGTTAACTCGACTAAAGGAGCAGGGGTTTATTGGTGAAAACCCGGCCCAACATTGGGCAAAAAACCAGGTCACTTGTAAGCTGGATATTATTAATCCAGACTTGACCATTCAAGACAAACCGCTCAAGCACATCAGCCCATCGGGTGTCCCGTAGGAGCATGAATATAAAGCTGACTTGACCATTCTGATGATTTAGTACAGCATGAATCCGTTAATATGATGACTTGCGACTGGCCCGAGGAGGAAGAAAAAGATTGGGAAGACAGCTATAACGCTGAGGAAGACAGTGACGACCTACTAGCTTTTCAAAGATACCACTGGTCGTTTCAACTGGATGATGAAGAACTATCTCAAGAAAGGGAGAACTATGATCTTCCCCCTAAGTGGGATACCTCCGAAGAATCAGAAGACCAAGAGGATAATGAGTTCTATAACTATTATGCTCAGAATTACAACTTGTCCTCTGAAGATCAACCAGCAGAAGTATCAGCCTTTACAGTTGAACTGGACTACCCAGTCACGCGAGAGCTAATTAAGAAGACTGATACGGCACCATTGCAGAAGACTGAAATAGCCTTCTCCACTGCTGAGTCAAGTACGACAAGAGTTCCCCGTGAACCCATTATGGGGCCTGCCCAGTATCCACCAGGCAGAGCAACGCCCCAACTACCCCAACATATACCCACAATAACCTCAAGAATTGGCAAATTACGAGGTGGGTATTCGAAACATTTTTCTGAAGTATATAACCTACCAGCAGCACAAACAAATGCAGGAGCTATCCTAGTGCTTCCTGAGAACGTCGGCCAATACGCAGATGTGATTTCCAGATGGGAATCGATTACTTTAAACCTACTCAATGAAAGGAATTGGCCCGACAACAAGTCGAAAATGTGCTATGTTGAGAATTTATTAGGAGAAATTGAGAAGAAAGCATGGATCCAATGGCGGATGGCTTACCCAGCAGAATATGAAGAAATTACGGGTATAGCAGAAGATCCGCAGAACATTCTATCACAGGTCAGAAGAATGTTCCTCATGGAAGACCCAACCACAGGGTCAACAGAGGAGCAAACCAGAGCTTATGAAGACCTGGAACGACTATCATGCCACCATGTCAAAGATTTATTCAGCTACATCAACGACTACAAAATACTAGCAGCTAAGTCAGGAAGGTTATTTGTCTCAACCGAATTATCGGATAAATTCTTTAAAAAGATGCCGCCTCTTCTAGGCAGAGACTTGGAAGCAGCGTTCTTCGCTAAATACCCTGGCTGCCAAGTTGGTCTCTTCCCGAGAATTCATTTCACATACAACTATCTTGAAGACCAGTGTAAAAAGGCTGCCCTCCAGAGAAGCTACAAAGAGCTCTCTATTTGCTCTCAGATACCCATACCAGGGTATTATCACAAAGAAAAGAAGTATGGCTTGCGGAAGTCAAAGACGTATAAAGGCAAGCCCCAAGACACTCATGTGCGTATATTTAAACGTAAACATGCAGACAAAGTTAGAAAGTGCAAATGTTTCATTTGCGGGGAGGAAGGACACTTCGCCCGCGATTGTAAAAGGAAAAATGGTAACATTGCACGAGCTGCAGTCATGGAGAATCTTGATCTCACCAACGACTGGGATGTTGTCTCAGTCGATCTCAATGAAGAAGACAGTGATGGTATTTGCTCGTTCTCCGAAGGAGAATCAGGACTGGCTACTAAACTCACCTTGGAAGAGTATAATGACTACCCTTTTGAAATCATACTGTTAGTCACTGATACACCCACAGAAAACTCATGGAGAGTAAGAGTTACACTTCCCCAGTCAATGCAAAGCTGTGAACATGCATGGGAAGATAACACTGAGGTCACCAGAGGATGTGACAAGTGTACGATGTGCAAAGAGCCAACGAATCCTAACATGCGTTCACATTGCAGAAGATGCACCCTGACCGTCTGTCCAATGTGCTCGAGATTCTGCCTCGGGCGTAAGATTATCATCAAACGGTCTCCAATGAGACCTTATGACGAGAAGGATACCCTTATTAAGGAGTTACTGGAATATGTGACGTTCCTCTTAGCAGAAAACGAACGTCTGAAGCAAGAACTGAACGAGATCCAGTTGACTAAAGACCTAAATACTCTCGAAAGCCAATTTGGAGAGTTAAACCTTGACGAGGAGAAAAGAAAGGCCAAGGGTAAATCTACTTGGTTAAATGAAGAAGAAGAAATAATGATCAAGACCCCTGGCGTCGTCTTTAGAGAAGCAGCTTCAAAGGCTGCATTGGAAACCCTTCCAGAGGAGGAAATCACTTCCATCTACCAAGGTATATATAAAGGAAAAAGAGTCTTAAACAGACTCTATAATATGGAGATAGTAATGGAAATCCCCAACATCAAACCCTTCAAAGTCCAGGCCATTCTGGACACCGGTGCCACGGTTTGTTGCATTGACTCAGACTCTATCCCAGCAGAGTCTCTTGAGCCTAGTGCATTTCCAATTCAAATCAACGGCGTCAATTCGCAGCAAGTCGCCAAGCTAAGACTAAAAGGTGGACTGATGTCCATAGAAGAAAACCGGTTTAAGATTCCATTCACCTATGCCTTCCCTATGGGCAAAAGGGACGGCATTCAGATGCTTATTGGCTGCAACTTCATCCGGGCGATGCAAGGAGGCGTCCGGATCGAGGAGCAAACGGTAACCTTTTATAAGAAAGTTACCACGATCACCACAAGGTTAGATACCGAACTTTTAGCTTCAGCAGCAGTATTAGATGATTTCTGTTTATCTGATGAGGAATACATAGAGGTACAAAATGCTATTTCTTATGACAAGTTTCAAGAGTCGGTAAGTTTTAAGCAGAGGTTTAACCCTCTGTTAACTCGACTAAAGGAGCAGGAGTTTATTGGTGAAAACCCGGCCCAACATTGGGCCAAAAACCTGGTCACTTGTAAGCTGGATATTATTAATCCAGACTTGACCATTCAAGACAAACCGCTCAAGCACATCAGCCCATTAATGAAAGAGCAGTTTGACCGACATGTGTCAGCACTCTTGAAGATAAAGGCCATAAGACCCAGTTCTAGCCGCCACCGAACTATGGCTATTATTGTTAACTCCGGAACAACAGTTAACCCCACAACTGGTAAGGAAGAAAAGGGAAAGGAACGGATGGTCTTCAACTACAGGACTCTGAATGACAACACTCATAAAGACCAGTATAGTCTTCCCGGAATCAACACCATATTGAAACAAATTGGTAACAGCAAAATCTTCTCCAAATTTGACTTGAAGAGCGGATTTCATCAGGTGGCCATGGATCCAGAGTCGATCCCTTGGACCGCCTTCATTGTACCTGGAGGCCTCTACGAATGGTTAGTCATGCCATTCGGACTGAAAAATGCGCCGGCAGTCTTTCAGCGCAAAATGGACCAGTGCTTTGCTGGCACTGAGAGCTTTATCGCGGTATACATTGACGATATTTTAATCTTCTCAGAGGACGAACGACAGCATGCAGCACATTTAGAGGTGATGTTGCAAAGATGTGAGAAATGGGGGTTAGTCTTATCCCCCTCAAAGATGAAAATAGCCACCAGAGAAATAGAATTCTTAGGGGCAATAATTGGCAATAGCAAGATTAAACTCCAGCCCCATATCATAAAGAAAATCGTCAGTTTTGATGTTGAACAGTTGAAAAGCAAAACGGGCCTGAGATCTTGGCTGGGCCTGCTTAATTATGCACGTTCCTATATTCCGAACCTCGGAACTCTACTTGGCCCACTCTATTCAAAGACGGGCCCTCAGGGCGACAAGCGCCTCAAACCATCGGATATTCAACTTATTTCCAAGATCAAGAGTATTGTTCAGGCACTCCCTGACCTTGAGCTTCCAACCCCTGGTGCATACATCATTCTGGAGACTGATGGCTGCATGGAGGGATGGGCGGGGTGTGTAAATGGAAGCCCAAACAACATGACCCCAGGAGTTCTGAAAAGGTCTGCGCCTATGCCAGCGGGAAATTTCCCGTCCCCAAATCCGCAATTGATGCTGAAATCTTCGCCTGTATGAAGACCCTAAAGTCCTTAAAAATACACTATCTAGACCAAAAGGAGATCACACTTAGAACGGACTGTCAGGCGATTATTAGTTTTTACAATAAATCTGCATCTACCAAACCCTCACGAGTAAGATGGTTGAATTTTCTAGACTATGTTACAAGAACAGGCGTACAAATCCACTTTGAGCATATAGATGGAAAGCTCAACTCCCTGGCAGACGCCTTGTCAAGACTAACAGTGAACCCTCTCCAGATTCAAGAATAACCACGGATTTGGTCATCAATCGTGGGTTGCAGATTCCCTTGATTAGAGATGGAGGCTCTGGGAGGTGCTACTTCGGTTCTTGATGAGGAACTCATTTTCTGAGTTTTGCCTTTTCCTCTTCTAAAATGAGCTTTGGATCTTTGAAAACGTAAAGTTTCCCTTTCAACTTTGGAATAGTAGGCTTAGGCTCACCAATTTGTAGCTTCTGCAAATCTTTGGTAAGCGAGTCGATGGAGCTCGCTAAGTCTTCAGAGGAGGTAGCTAGGCTTTTTGGCTTAGCTTCCTTGAGAGTACGGACTTCTAGTTTTAGAGCGTCAAGCTCTTCTTTAAGTTTGACGGTTAATTGAAGCAGTACGTTTAACTGCTTAATAATAGTTTCTGAAGGTTTTTGAAGATTAGTGGAGAGTAGGGAGACAAATCCCACTGCTGGGCTGCCTAAAGACTCGGTAGCTTGTAAAGCTTGGGTATAGGCGGTACTGGCAGCAGTTAACTTCCAATCACTCATGAACTAGTTAAAACAAAGTCTTATAAAACTTGTTAAGAGTGTGTTGATTGTTCCTAAATGGACCCTAAGATTACGAACGTAACGGGATCTTCCTCTTCTGTGAGTACTACCACCCTCTTTATCGCCTATCTTAGGTTGATAAAGGACAATTTAAACACTCGTAAACAAAGTATTATAAAACTGAGAATAACAAAGTACCTTGATCGAAAAGAAGCTCTGATACCAGAATAGAAATGGAAGCGTGCTTCTCGATTTTGACGCGGGTTACTGAGAACACAGGTGCAAAGTCGGGTTACTGATGGCTGCATGGAGGGATGGGGGGGTGTGTAAATGGAAGCCCAAACAACATGACCCCAGGAGTTCTGAAAAGGTCTGCGCCTATGCCAGCGGGAAATTTCCCGTCCCCAAATCCGCAATTGATGCTGAAATCTTCGCCTGTATGGAGACCCTAAAGTCCTTAAAAATACACTATCTGGACCAAAAGGAGATCATACTTAGAACGGACTGCCAGGCGATTATTAGTTTTTACAATAAATCTGCATCTACCAAACCCTCACGAGTAAGATGGTTGAATTTTCTAGACTATGTTACAGGAACAGGCGTACAAATCCACTTTGAGCATATAGATGGAAAGCTCAACTCCCTGGCAGACGCCTTGTCAAGACTAACAGTGAACCTTCTCCAGATTCAAGAACCAGTGGATACAGCCAACCAGTACTTGACGCACCTGGAAGAAGCATTAAAAGAAGTGGAGGATAATAACCCACCTCCAAGTCTCCTGCACCAATTGAACACTGCAATCCAACAAATAGTCCACTCTCTGTCTCCACAAACAGCGATGGCAGTGACCACATGGGATAATGAAGTAGCAGAAACCCTAGATGACAACAACGAAGCTATAGCATCCCTGATGGAAGAATGGGTCAACAGAGAATACTCGTTCTATGAGTATTTTCCAAATGATAGTCTTTACTACGGTTCCCCGCTAAGACTTGATGATCCTCCTTCTTACAATCCCTACCTAGAGGACATTCGCACCAGAATGAGGCTTATCAGAGAAAGAGATGCTCTTGAAGAGCAACTCAAACGGGTTCAAGAACAGGCAAAGCAACAACGAGAAGAAGCTGAGCTACTCATAGCTCAGTATGAGAGCTGTGCTATCAGTCCTGAAAAGAACCTACAGACCATTCAACAGTGGATAACAGCGTCCCCATTTTGGGAAGAGTATGTTCAAGCCGAGGAATCATACATTGCAGCAAACCCAACCTACCTCAACCAGGAAGAAATTCTAGACAAACCGGAATGTTCAAGAGCAAGAGAGCGAGAAGCAGATGAAGCTCTCATGCAGAAGGAAAGAGAAGAGGACTTCAACAGAATGCTCCAAGAAGAAAAGCTTTTCAATAAGGCCACTACGAAAATGTTGAAGCAAATTGTCACAACAGAGATGAGCGCGGAGACTCTCCGAAAGGGGAAGTTTCCTGCCCGAGACCAGTAGTCATCCACAACCAACCAATCGGGAGGCGAAGCCCGACCAACTGCACTTCGCCAAAGGAGAAGTTTATTTCTCCAATTATCTTAATTTGTTTGTTTGTTTTATTTGTGTACAGATGATCATCGACCGTTTGAAACAATTGGCAGATCAGTGCCGGCGAACCTATGCCACCACCAAAAGGGCTATCATGACAGCCCAGCACTGGGCCGTCCTAAGTGGCTCCCCGATCCTGACAACAATTGAAGACCTCACTGGGAAACTGATGTACGAAGAGATATATTCATTAGATGAGGTTGATGAATGGGCCTTGAAACTTCTAAACCTTCATCAAGAACAAACGCAGAAGGTTCTCACCGAGCTGGAGGCCCTCTTAGCAATGGCCTACCTACAGAAGGCCCGCCTTGAACAAGCAGCTGTCACGGATACTTTTTCTGAGGATTCACTCCAACCACTGACTCACCATATCAAGAATTTAGAAGCGTGTCATAAGATGATTGCTAGTAGCCGAGCCAGTAACCTTTACTGTCCCATCAGATTTGCCAACATCTGATACTGGTCGACACAGAGCAATAATGCAGAACTTTCGCGCTGGAAGGATAATGACGGACGATACTATCTTATCTAGTTAGGCCAGCTGTATAACTTTATTCGCTGGCAGTACAGTACAAAAGTTGTAATATAGTGTGTAAGAACGAATCTCCACTGTGGAGTGTCATAATTGAGTGGTCGATGGGGCCCATAGAGCACCCAATTATGACACTCCACAGTGGAGATTCGTTCTTACACACTATATTACAACTTTTGTACTGTACTGCCATCAGTTTCCCTTTCAACTTTGGAATAGTAGGCTTAGGCTCACCAATTTGTAGCTTCTGCAAATCTTTGGTAAGCGAGTCGATGGAGCTCGCTAAGTCTTCGGAGGAGGTAGCTAGGCCTTTTGGCTTAGCTTCCTTGAGAGTACGGACTTCTAGTTTAAGAGCGTCAAGCGCTTCTTTAAATTTGACAGTTAATTGAAGCAGTACGTTTAACTGCTTAATAATAGTTTCAAAAGGCTTTTGAAGATTAGTGGAGAGTAGGGAGACAAATCCCACTGCTGGGCTGCCTAAAGACTCGGTAGCTTGTAAAGCTTGGGTATAGGCGGTACTGGCAGCAGTTAACTTCCAATCACTCATGAACTAGTTTAAACAAAGTCTTATAAAACTTGTTTAGAGTGTGTTGATTGTTCCTAAATGGACCCTAAGATTACGAACGTAACGGGATCTTCCTCTTCTGTGAGTACTACCACCCTCTTTATCGCCTATCTTAGGTTGATAAAGGATAATTTAAACACTCGTAAACAAAGTATTATAAAATTGAGAATAACAAAGTACGTTGATCGAAAAGAAGCTCTGATACCAGAATAGAAATGGAAGCGTGCTTCTCGATTTTGACGCGGGTTACTGAGAACACAGGTGCAAAGTCGAGGTATAAAACATTTGCGGGGAGGAAGGACACTTCGCCCGCGATTGTAAAGGGAAAAATGGTAACATTGCACGAGCTGCAGTCATGGAGAATCTTGATCTCACCAACGACTGGGATGTTGTCTCAGTCGATCTCAATGAAGAAGACAGTGATGGTATTTGCTCGTTCTCCAAAGGAGAATCAGGACTGGCTACTAAACTCACCTTGGAAGAGTATAATGACTACCCTTTTGAAACCATACTGGTAGTTACTGATACACCCACAGATAACTCATGGAGAGTAAGAGTTACACTTCCCCAGTCAATGCAAAGCTGTGAACATGCATGGGAAGATAACACTGAGGTCACCAGAGGATGTGACAAGTGTACGATGTGCAAAGAGCCAACGAATCCTAACATGCGTTCACATTGCAGAAGATGCACCCTGACCGTCTGTCCAATGTGCTCGAGATTCTGCCTCGGGCGTAAGATTATCATCAAACGGTCTCCAATGAGACCTTATGACGAGAAGGATACCCTTATTAAGGAGTTACTGGAATATGTGACGTTCCTCTTAGCAGAAAACGAACGTCTGAAGCAAGAACTGAACGAGATCCAGTTGACTAAAGACCTAAATACTCTCGAAAGCCAATTTGGAGAGTTAAACCTTGACGAGGAGAAAAGAAAGGCCAAGGGTAAATCAACTTGGTTAAATGAAGAAGAAGAAATAATGATCAAGACCCCTGGCGTCGTCTTTAGAGAAGCAGCTTCAAAGGCTGCATTGGAAACCCTTCCAGAGGAGGAAATCACTTCCATTTACCAAGGTATATATAAAGGAAAAAGAGTCTTAAACAGACTCTATAATATGGAGATAGTAATGGAAATCCCCAACATCAAACCCTTCAAAGTCCAGGCCATTCTGGACACCGGTGCCACGGTTTGTTGCATTGACTCAGACTCTATCCCAGCAGAGTCTCTTGAGCCTAGTGCATTTCCAATTCAAATCAACGGCGTCAATTCGCAGCAAGTCGCCAAGCTAAGACTGAAAGGTGGACTGATGTCCATAGAAGAAAACCGGTTTAAGATTCCATTCACCTATGCCTTCCCTATGGGCAAAAGGGACGGCATTCAGATGCTTATTGGCTGCAACTTCATCCGGGCTATGCAAGGATGCGTCCGGATCGAGGAGCAAACGGTAACCTTTTATAAGAAAGTTACCACGATCACCACAAGGTTAGATACCGAACTTTTAGCTTCAGCAGCAGCATTAGATGATTTCTGTTTATCTGATGAGGAATACATAGAGGTACAAAATGCTGTTTCTTATGACAAGTTTCAAGAATCGGTAAGTTTTAAGCAGAGGTTTAACCCTCTGTTAACTCGACTAAAGGAGCAGGGGTTTATTGGTGAAAACCCGGCCCAACATTGGGCCAAAAACCAGGTCACCTGTAAGCTGGATATTATTAATCCAGACTTGACTATTCAAGACAAACCGCTCAAGCACATCAGCCCATTAATGAAAAAGCAGTTTGACCGACATGTGTCAGCACTCTTGAAGATAAAGGCCATAAGACCCAGTTCTAGCCGCCACCGAACTATGGCTATTATTGTTAACTCCGGAACAACAGTTAACCCCACAACTGGTAAGGAAGAAAAGGGAAAGGAACGGATGGTCTTCAACTACAGGACTCTGAATGACAACACGCATAAAGACCAGTATAGTCTTCCCGGAATCAACACCATATTGAAACGAATTGGTAACAGCAAAATCTTCTCCAAATTTGACTTGAAGAGCGGATTTCATCAGGTGGCCATGGATCCAGAGTCGATCCCTTGGACCGCCTTCATTGTACCTGGAGGCCTCTACGAATGGTTAGTCATGCCATTCGGACTGAAAAATGCGCCGGCAGTCTTTCAGCGCAAAATGGACCAGTGCTTTGCTGGCACTGAGAGCTTTATCGCGGTGCTTTGCTGGCACTGAGAGCTTTATCGCGGTATACATTGACGATATTTTAATCTTCTCAGAGGACGAACGACAGCATGCAGCACATTTAGAGGTGATGTTGCAAAGATGTGAGAAATGGGGGTTAGTCTTATCCCCCTCAAAGATGAAAATAGCCACCAGAGAAATAGAATTCTTAGGGGCAATAATTGGCAATAGCAAGATTAAACTCCAGCCCCATATCATAAAGAAAATCGTCAGTTTTGATGTTGAACAGTTGAAAAGCAAAACGGGCCTGAGATCTTGGCTGGGCCTGCTTAATTATGCACGTTCCTATATTCCGAACCTCGGAACTCTACTTGGCCCACTCTATTCAAAGACGGGCCCTCAGGGCGACAAGCGCCTCAAACCATCGGATATTCAACTTATTTCAAAGATCAAGAGTATTGTTCAGGCACTCCCTGACCTTGAGCTTCCAACCCCTGGTGCATACATCATTCTGGAGACTGATGGCTGCATGGAGGGATGGGGGGGGGGTGTGTAAATGGAAGCCCAAACAACATGACCCCAGGAGTTCTGAAAAGGTCTGCGCCTATGCCAGCGGGAAATTTCCCGTCCCCAAATCCGCAATTGATGCTGAAATCTTCGCCTGTATAGAGACCCTAAAGTCCTTAAAAATATACTATCTGGACCAAAAGGAGATAACACTTAGAACGGACTGTCAGGCGATTATTAGTTTTTACAATAAATCTGCATCTACCAAACCCTCACGAGTAAGATGGTTGAATTTTCTAGACTATGTTACAGGAACAGGCGTACAAATCCACTTGTTTTTATCAAGCCAGGTAGACTTACCCTTGGCTTTCCGTACTTTATCATCAATATTGAGGCCGTCGAACTCCTTTTCCAACTTGTTCAGATCCTTTGAAAGTTGGACCTCACTGAGTTCTTGTTTAAGGCGTTCATTTTCCGCTAGAAGGAAGGTGACGTATTCCAATAGTTCTTTTATCAGTGTGTCCTTCTCATCGTATGGTCTCATTGGTGCTCTTCTGATGATAATTTTCCGTCCGAGGCAGAACCTCGAACACATTGGGCATACAGTAATGGTGCACATTCTGCAGTGGGAGCGCATGTTGGGGTTTGTCGGCTCCTTGCACATTGTGCACTTGTCACTTCCTTTGGTGACTTCAGTATTATCCTCCCAAATATGTGTGCAATCTTGCATAGGTTGGGGAAGTGTGACTCGAACTCACCATGAGTTCTCTGGTGGTGTATCCGTGATTACCATAATGGTCTCAAACGGGTAATCATTGTATTCCTCTAAGGTAATTTTTGTTGCAAGACCAGATTCTCCTTCGGAGAATGAGCAAATGCCATCGCTATCTTCTTCATTCAGATCAACTGAGACCACATCCCAGTCGTTGGTAAGGTCGAGGTTTTCCATAACGGCAGCACGTGCAATATTGCCGTTTTTGCCCTTGCAGTCACGGGCAAAGTGTCCCTCCTCCCCACAAATGAAGCATTTGCACTTGCGAACTTTGTCGGCATGCTTACGCTTAAAAATCCTGACGTGTGTTTCATGGGGCTTCCCTTTGTACGTCTTGGATTTACGCAGCCCATATTTCTTCTCCTTTTGGTAATACCCGGGGATAGGTATTTGAGAGCATATAGATAGCTCTTTGTAACTGCGCTGCAGAGCAGCCTTCTTGCACTGGTCCTCCAGGTAGTTATACGTAAAATGAATTCTGGGGAATAGACCAACCTGACATCCAGGGTATTTAGCAAAGAAAGCTGTTTCCAGATCTCTGCCCAGAAGGGGCGGCATCTTCTTAAAGAACTTGTCGGACAGCTCGGTGGATACGAATAGTCTGCCCGATTTTGCCGCTAAAATCTTGAAGTCATTGATGTAGTTGAATAAATCCTTTACATGGTGACATGAAAGTCTCTCAAGATCTTCGTAGGCTCGAGTTTGCTCTTCAGTCGAGCCTGTGGTAGGGTCCTCCATGAGAAACATCCTACGAACTTGCGACAGTATGTTCTGGGGGTCCTCTGCGATCCCAGTGATTTCCTCATACTCGGCCGGGTAGGCCATTCTCCACTGGATCCATGCCTTCTTTTCAATCTCACCTAGGAGATTCTCAACATAACACATCTTAGATTTGTTATCCGGCCAGTTTCGTTCGTTCAGGAGATTAAGAGTGATAGACTCCCATCTAGATATGACATCTGCATACTGGCCGACGTTGTCTGGTAACACTAAAATGGCTCCTGCATTTGTCTGAGCCGCTGGTAAGTTATAAACTTCAGAAAAGTGTTTCGAGTACCCACCTCTTAATTTGCCAACCCTCGAGGTAATTGTGGGTATGTTTTGTGGTAATTGGGGCGTTGCTCGGCCCGGAGGATACTGGGCTGGCCCCATGATTGGTTCTCTAGGCACCCTTGTGGTGCTAGATTCAGCCGTTGAGAATGCTGATTCTGTCTTCTTGGTCGACTCAGTTTTCTTGAGCAATTCTCTTGTAACTGGATATTCCAGTTCAGCTGTAAAAGCAGACTGATCTACTGGTTCTTCTGCTGAATTATCAGCGCATAAGTTATATCTTTCGGCATAGAAATTGTAGAAGTCGTCTTGATCCTCTGCTTCTTCGGATTCCTCTGAAGTATCCCATTTAGGAGGGACGTCATAGTCCCCTGCTTGCTGAGGACTCTCTTCATCATCCAGTTGTAAGGTCCAGTGTCGTTGGAAGGCTTGTAGATCTTCCTCATCTTCATAGTAATTATAGTTATCCTCCCAGTCTTTCTCTTCTTCTTCGGACCAATCGCACGTCATCATGTGGACTGATTCTTGTGCGAGATCATCATCATCCTCAGGAATTCTTGTGGTGTTATCTGGAGTAGTAGCGTAGTCCGTAAAATTGAGCATTAAAGCTCCATCGGATCTGGTCTGGATATTCGCCACTTGGGGGTTCTGGGTATTTGTGAGCAGGGCAGGCCGAATGACCCATTGCCTGCCTTGTAGACTTGCTGTAGGTCTTTACCCTTGGCCTAGCAGGTCATTATACTCTTCCAAGGTGAGTTTAGTAGCCAGTCCTGATTCTCCTTCGGAGAACGAGCAAATACCATCACTGTCTTCTTCATTGAGATCGACTGAGACAACATCCCAGTCGTTGGTGAGATCAAGATTCTCCATGACTGCAGCTCGTGCAATGTTACCATTTTTCCCTTTACAATCGCGGGCGAAGTGTCCTTCCTCCCCGCAAATGAAACATTTGCACTTTCTAACTTTGTCTGCATGTTTACGTTTAAATATACGCACATGAGTGTCATGGGGCTTGCCTTTATACGTCTTTGACTTCCGCAAGCCATACTTCTTCTCTTTGTGATAATACCCTGGTATGGGTATCTGAGAGCAAATAGAGAGCTCTTTGTAGCTTCTCTGGAGGGCAGCCTTTTTACACTGGTCTTCAAGATAGTTGTATGTGAAATGAATTCTCGGGAAGAGACCAACTTGGCAGCCAGGGTATTTAGCGAAGAACGCTGCTTCCAAGTCTCTGCCTAGAAGAGGCGGCATCTTTTTAAAGAATTTATCCGATAATTCGGTTGAGACAAATAACCTTCCTGACTTAGCTGCTAGTATTTTGTAGTCGTTGATATAGCTGAATAAATCTTTGACATGGTGGCATGATAGTCGTTCCAGGTCTTCATAAGCTCTGGTTTGCTCCTCTGTTGACCCTGTGGTTGGGTCTTCCATGAGGAACATTCTTCTGACCTGTGATAGAATGTTCTGCGGATCTTCTGCTATACCCGTAATTTCGTCATATTCTGCTGGGTAAGCCATCCGTCATTGGATCCATGCTTTCTTCTCAATTTCTCCTAATAAATTCTCAACATAGCACATTTTCGACTTGTTGTCGGGCCAATTCCTTTCATTGAGTAGGTTTAAAGTAATCGATTCCCATCTGGAAATCACATCTGCGTATTGGCCGACGTTCTCAGGAAGCACTAGGATAGCTCCTGCGTTTGTTTGTGCTGCTGGTAGGTTATATACTTCAGAAAAATGTTTCGAATACCCACCTCGTAATTTGCCAATTCTTGAGGTTATTGTGGGTATATGTTGGGGTAGTTGGGGTGTTGCTCTGCCTGGTGGATACTGGGCAGGCCCCATAATGGGTTCACGGGGAACTCTTGTCGTACTTGACTCAGCAGTGGAGAAGGCTGTTTCAGTCTTCTGCAATGGTGCCGTATCAGTCTTCTTAATTAGCTCTCGCGTGACTGGGTAGTCCAGTTCAGCTGTAAAGGCTGATACTTCTGCTGGTTGATCTTCAGAGGACAAGTTGTAATTATGAGCATAATAGTTATAGAACTCATTATCCTCTTGGTCTTCTGATTCTTCGGAGGTGGTAGTACTTTGTTATCAAGGTACTTTGTTATTCTCAGTTTTATAATACTTTGTTTACGAGTGTTTAAATTGTCCTTTATCAACCTAAGATAGGCGATAAAGAGGGTGGTAGTACTCACAGAAGAGGAAGATCCCGTTACGTTCGTAATCTTAGGGTCCATTTAGGAACAATCAACACACTCTAAACAAGTTTTATAAGACTTTGTTTTAACTAGTTCATGAGTGATTGGAAGTTAACTGCTGCCAGTACCGCATATACCCAAGCTTTACAAGCTACCGAGTCTTTAGGCAGCCCAACAGTGGGATTTGTCTCCCTACTCTCCACTAATCTTCAAAAGCCTTCTGAAACTATTATTAAGCAGTTAAACGTACTGCTTCAATTAACTGTCAAACTTAAAGAAGAGCTTGACGCTCTAAAACTAGAAGTCCGTACTCTCAAGGAAGCTAAGCCAAAAGGCCTAGCTACCTCCTCCGAAGACTTAGCGAGCTCCATCGACTCGCTTACCAAAGATTTACAGAAGCTACAAATTGGTGAGCCTAAGCCTACTATTCCAAAGTTGAAAGGGAAACTTTACGTTTTCAAAGATCCAAAGCTCATTTTAGAAGAGGAAAAGGCAAAACTCAGAAAATGAGTTCCTCATCAAGAACCGAAGTAGCACCTCCCAGAGCCTCCATCTCTAATCAAGGGAATCTACAACCCACGATTGATGACCAAATCCGTGGTTATCGGCTAGCCAGCAGGCTACGCCACTCTGCACAGAGACGCCTCTCTTCCAGATCGTCTGGAAGATCTTACAACAGAAGCCTTGAATCTCAGCTCAACCCTGAGGCTGAGTTATCGGTCTCTCAATATCAGAGAGCCCAGCAAGTTCCTGCTGAGACTTTGTACCAAGCAGGATGGTCCGAGCGCCAACACAGAGTGTACCAGCATTACTCCGATGAGAGGATCCTGGTAACAGATGGAGCTCAAGTCGAGCTCCCATTTATTACTGATCAAAGCTATAATTTGTTAGTCCAGGCAGGACTGCAGCACCTTCACATGGGCATGGTGATGGTGAGACTACAGACCCTTCATCGCAGAAATGCAGGGGTCAACGCCCTCGTGCTCCTACGGGACACCCGATGGGCTGATGATAGATCCGTGATAAGTTCTATGGAGATTGACCTCACTACTGGAGTTCAACTGGCGTACGCCGCCCCCGACATGACTATAAGTATCCACGACTTCAGAGAACACATACAACTGGTGATCCAAACCCATGGATACAACGGTTGGCAAGGAGGAGAAAGCAACCTCCTTCTCTCCAGATCTTTAATCGGTCGCCTCTCCAACAACACTCATACCAACTTCCGCTACAACGTCCAACATGTAGCGGACCATTTAGCCAGCAGAGGGATTAGAGCAATCCCTGGACAACCCCATACAACAGCAAGTTTGCAAGGCAGGCAATGGATCATTCGGCCTGCAGTTCTACAGAACCCCCAAAACCCTCAAGTAGCAAGTATTCAGACAAGATCTGATGGAGCATTAATGCTTAATTTTACGGATTATACTTATGCCCCTGACAACACTGCTAGATTGTCGGATGCAGATGATGATTTAGTACAGCATGAATCCGTTAATATGATGACTTGCGACTGGCCCGAGGAGGAAGAAAAAGATTGGGAAGACAGCTATAACGCTGAGGAAGACAGTGACGACCTACTAGCTTTTCAAAGATACCACTGGTCGTTTCAACTGGATGATGAAGAACTATCTCAAGAAAGGGAGAACTATGATCTTCCCCCTAAGTGGGATACCTCCGAAGAATCAGAAGACCAAGAGGATAATGAGTTCTATAACTATTATGCTCAGAATTACAACTTGTCCTCTGAAGATCAACCAGCAGAAGTATCAGCCTTTACAGCTGAACTGGACTACCCAGTCACGCGAGAGCTAATTAAGAAGACTGATACGGCACCATTGCAGAAGACTGAAACAGCCTTCTCCACTGCTGAGTCAAGTACGACAAGAGTTCCCCGTGAACCCATTATGGGGCCTGCCCAGTATCCACCAGGCAGAGCAACGCCCCAACTACCCCAACATATACCCACAATAACCTCAAGAATTGGCAAATTACGAGGTGGGTATTCGAAACATTTTTCTGAAGTATATAACCTACCAGCAGCACAAACAAACGCAGGAGCTATCCTAGTGCTTCCTGAGAACGTCGGCCAATACGCAGATGTGATTTCCAGATGGGAATCGATTACTTTAAACCTACTCAATGAAAGGAATTGGCCCGACAACAAGTCGAAAATGTGCTATGTTGAGAATTTATTAGGAGAAATTGAGAAGAAAGCATGGATCCAATGGCGGATGGCTTACCCAGCAGAATATGAAGAAATTACGGGTATAGCAGAAGATCCGCAGAACATTCTATCACAGGTCAGAAGAATGTTCCTCATGGAAGACCCAACCACAGGGTCAACAGAGGAGCAAACCAGAGCTTATGAAGACCTGGAACGACTATCATGCCACCATGTCAAAGATTTATTCAGCTACATCAACGACTACAAAATACTAGCAGCTAAGTCAGGAAGGTTATTTGTCTCAACCGAATTATCGGATAAATTCTTTAAAAAGATGCCGCCTCTTCTAGGCAGAGACTTGGAAGCAGCGTTCTTCGCTAAATACCCTGGCTGCCAAGTTGGTCTCTTCCCGAGAATTCATTTCACATACAACTATCTTGAAGACCAGTGTAAAAAGGCTGCCCTCCAGAGAAGCTACAAAGAGCTCTCTATTTGCTCTCAGATACCCATACCAGGGTATTATCACAAAGAGAAGAAGTATGGCTTGCGGAAGTCAAAGACGTATAAAGGCAAGCCCCATGACACTCATGTGCGTATATTTAAACGTAAACATGCAGACAAAGTTAGAAAGTGCAAATGTTTCATTTGCGGGGAGGAAGGACACTTCGCCCGCGATTGTAAAGGGAAAAATGGAAACATTGCACGAGCTGCAGTCATGGAGAATCTTGATCTCACCAACGACTGGGATGTTGTCTCAGTCGATCTCAATGAAGAAGACAGTGATGGTATTTGCTCGTTCTCCGAAGGAGAATCAGGACTGGCTACTAAACTCACCTTGGAAGAGTATAATGACTACCCTTTTGAAACCATATTGGTAGTTACTGATACACCCACAGAGAACTCATGGAGAGTAAGAGTTACACTTCCCCAGTCAATGCAAAGCTGTGAACATGCATGGGAAGATAACACTGAGGTCACCAGAGGATGTGACAAGTGTACGATGTGCAAAGAGCCAACGAATCCTAACATGCGTTCACATTGCAGAAGATGCACCCTGACCGTCTGTCCAATGTGCTCGAGATTCTGCCTCGGGCGTAAGATTATCATCAAACGGTCTCCAATGAGACCTTATGACGAGAAGGATACCCTTATTAAGGAGTTACTGGAATATGTGACGTTCCTCTTAGCAGAAAACGAACGTCTGAAGCAAGAACTGAACGAGATCCAGTTGACTAAAGACCTAAATACTCTCGAAAGCCAATTTGGAGAGTTAAACCTTGACGAGGAGAAAAGAAAGGCCAAGGGTAAATCTACTTGGTTAAATGAAGAAGAAGAAATAATGATCAAGACCCCTGGCGTCGTCTTTAGAGAAGCAGCTTCAAAGGCTGCATTGGAAACCCTTCCAGAGGAGGAAATCACTTCCATCTACCAAGGTATATATAAAGGAAAAAGAGTCTTAAACAGACTCTATAATATGGAGATAGTAATGGAAATCCCCAACATCAAACCCTTCAAAGTCCAGGCCATTCTGGACACCGGTGCCACGGTTTGTTGCATTGACTCAGACTCTATCCCAGCAGAGTCTCTTGAGCCTAGTGCATTTCCAATTCAAATCAACGGCGTCAATTCGCAGCAAGTCGCCAAGCTAAGACTAAAAGGTGGACTGATGTCCATAGAAGAAAACCGATTTAAGATTCCATTCACCTATGCCTTCCCTATGGGCAAAAGGGACGGCATTCAGATGCTTATTGGCTGCAACTTCATCCGGGCGATGCAAGGAGGTGTCCGGATCGAGGAGCAAACGGTAACCTTTTATAAGAAAGTTACCACGATCACCACAAGGTTAGATACCGAACTTTTAGCTTCAGCAGCAGCATTAGATGATTTCTGTTTATCTGATGAGGAATACATAGAGGTACAAAATGCTGTTTCTTATGACAAGTTTCAAGAATCGGTAAGTTTTAAGCAGAGGTTTAACCCTCTGTTAACTCGACTAAAGGAGCAGGGGTTTATTGGTGAAAACCCGACCCAACATTGGGCCAAAAACCAGATCACTTGTAAGCTGGATATTATTAATCCGGACTTGACTATTCAAGACAAACCGCTCAAGCACATCAGCCCATTAATGAAAGAGCAGTTTGACCGACATGTGTCAGCACTCTTGAAGATAAAGGCCATAAGACCCAGTTCTAGCCGCCACCGAACTATGGCTATTATTGTTAACTCCGGAACAACAGTTAACCCCACAACTGGTAAGGAAGAAAAGGGAAAGGAACGGATGGTCTTCAACTACAGGACTCTGAATGACAACACGCATAAAGACCAGTATAGTCTTCCCGGAATCAACACCATATTGAAACGAATTGGTAACAGCAAAATCTTCTCCAAATTTGACTTGAAGAGCGGATTTCATCAGGTGGCCATGGATCCAGAGTTGATCCCTTGGACCGCCTTCATTGTACCTGGAGGCCTCTACGAATGGTTAGTCATGCCATTCGGACTGAAAAATGCGCCGGCAGTCTTTCAGCGCAAAATGGACCAGTGCTTTGCTGGCACTGAGAGCTTTATCGCGGTATACATTGACGATATTTTAATCTTCTCAGAGGACGAACGACAGCATGCAGCACATTTAGAGGTGATGTTGCAAAGATGTGAGAAATGGGGGTTAGTCTTATCCCCCTCAAAGATGAAAATAGCCACCAGAGAAATAGAATTCTTATGGGCAATAATTGGCAATAGCAAGATTAAACTCCAGCCCCATATCATAAAGAAAATCGTCAGTTTTGATGTTGAACAGTTGAAAAGAAAAACGGGCCTGAGATCTTGGCTGGGCCTGCTTAATTATGCACGTTCCTATATTCCGAACCTCGGAACTCTACTTGGCCCACTCTATTCAAAGACGGGCCCTCAGGGCGACAAGCGCCTCAAACCATCGGATATTCAACTTATTTCAAAGATCAAGAGTATTGTTCAGGCACTCCCTGACCTTGAGCTTCCAACCCCTGGTGCATACATCATTCTGGAGACTGATGGCTGCATGGAGGGATGGGGGGGGGTGTGTAAATGGAAGCCCAAACAACATGACCCCAGGAGTTCTGAAAAGGTCTGCGCCTATGCCAGCGGGAAATTTCCCGTCCCCAAATCCGCAATTGATGCTGAAATCTTCGCCTGTATGGAGACCCTAAAGTCCTTAAAAATACACTATCTGGACCAAAAGGAGATCACACTTAGAACGGACTGTCAGGCGATTATTAGTTTTTACAATAAATCTGCATCTACCAAACCCTCACGAGTAAGATGGTTGAATTTTCTAGACTATGTTACAGGAACAGGCGTACAAATCCACTTTGAGCATATAGATGGAAAGCTCAACTCCCTGGCAGACGCCTTGTCAAGACTAACAGTGAACCTTCTCCAGATTCAAGAACCAGTGGATACAGCCAACCAGTACTTGACGCACCTGGAAGAAGCATTAAAAGAAGTGGAGGATAATAACCCACCTCCAAGTCTCCTGCACCAATTGAACATTGCAATCCAACAAATAGTCCACTCTCTGTCTCCACAAACAGCGATGGCAGTGACCACATGGGATAATGAAGTAGCAGAAACCCTAGATGACAACAACGAAGCTATAGCATCCCTGATGGAAGAATGGGTCAACAGAGAATACTCGTTCTATGAGTATTTTCCAAATGATAGTCTTTACTACGGTTCCCCGCTAAGACTTGATGATCCTCCTTCTTACAATCCCTACCTAGAGGACATTCGCACCAGAATGAGGCTTATCAGAGAAAGAGATGCTCTTGAAGAGCAACTCAAACGGGTTCAAGAACAGGCAAAGCAACAACGAGAAGAAGCTGAGCTACTCATAGCTCAGTATGAGAGCGGTGCTATCAGTCCTGAAAAGAACTTACAGACCATTCAACAGTGGATAACAGCATCCTCATTTTGGGAAGAGTATGTTCAAGCCGAAGAATCATACATTGCAGCAAACCCAACCTACCTCAACCAGGAAGAAATTCTAGACAAACCGGAATGTTCAAGAGCAAGAGAGCGAGAAGCAGATGAAGCTCTCATGCAGAAGGAAAGAGAAGAGGACTTCAACAGAATGCTCCAAGAAGAAAAGCTTTTCAATAAGGCCACTACGAAAATGTTGAAGCAAATTATCACAACAGAGATGAGCGCGGAGACTCTCCGAAAGGGGAAGTTTCCTGCCCGAGACCAGTAGTCATCCACAACCAACCAATCGGGAGGCGAAGCCCGACCAACTGCACTTCGCCAAAGGAGAAGTTTATTTCTCCAATTATCTTAATTTGTTTGTTTGTTTTATTTGTGTACAGATGATCATCGACCGTTTGAAACAATTGGCAGATCAGTGCCGGCGAACCTATGCCACCACCAAAAGGGCTATCATGACAGCCCAGCACTGGGCCGTCCTAAGTGGCTCCCCGATCCTGACAATAATTGAAGACCTCACTGGGAAACTGATGTACGAAGAGATATATTCATTAGATGAGGTTGATGAATGGGCCTTGAAACTTCTAAACCTTCATCAAGAACAAACGCAGAAGGTTCTCACCGAGCTGGAGGCCCTCTTAGCAATGGCCTACCTACAGAAGGCCCGCCTTGAACAAGCAGCTGTCACGGATACTTTTTCTGAGGATTCACTCCAACCACTGACTCACCATATCAAGAATTTAGAAGCGTGTCATAAGATGATTGCTAGTAGCCGAGCCAGTAACCTTTACTGTCCCATCAGATTTGCCAACATCTGATACTGGCCGACACAGAGCAATAATGCAGAACTTTCGCGCTGGAAGGATAATGACGGGCGATACTATCTTATCTAGTTAGGCCAGCTGTATAACTTTATTCGCTGGCAGTACAGTACAAAAGTTGTAATATAGTGTGTAAGAACGAATCTCCACTGTGGAGTGTCATAATTGAGTGGTCGATGGGGCCCATAGAGCACCCGCACTCACTTATTGAACCCTTCTCCGGAGAGTTCTTCTAAGTCTATATATAGTCTCAACTACGGAGTTGCAGGACAGACTTCGACACACGAAGCAGTTCTACTTCTCCCACTGTACTCAAGTGTTTTCAAGTTTGTTTTAATCTATAAGCTTTCAAGCTTTCCTTTTATACCTCGACTTTGCACCTGTGTTCTTAGTAACCCTTTTATACCTCGACTTTGCACCTGTGTTCTTAGTAACCCGCGTCAAAATCGAGAAGCACGCTTCCATTTCTATTCTGGTATAGCATAGGTAGCTGGATAATATTTCTTGAAGAATTTCTTCCAAGAGATCGCCTTCCCTCTCAGTAGCCTCTGCTGCATCTCCCACCAGATCAAGGCCTCCCCAGTAAAGCAGTAGGTCGCCAAACCGACCTGATCCTCCTCTGGACAGCCCAATACACCAAAGGCTCGCTCTACCTCACGGACCCACGACTGAGCCACTGCAGGATCGGTGGTCCCCGCAAAGCTGTCGAATTTACCTCTCCCTAGGAGTAGAAACTGATTCAGACGGTCCATCTTCCGTCTCTCAAGAGACTCAGGCTGTACTGGGTCATACCGAGCTACTGGCTGTGGCTGCACCGGTGAATCCTCTGAAGACTCTCCAGCAGATATCTCAGAAGGTGAATCCTCACTATAAGCTGAGTCAGAATCGAACTCAACATCGGGCTCAGGCTGAGGCTCCATCTGCTCGGTCTGCCCTCTCGTTCGGCCACCCCGAGCGCTACCCTGGTTGGGCCTACGACTCGAGCGTGCCCGACGCTGAAACTGAGCCAGGGGGACATCATCCGCTAAGTCTGGCTCGACTCTGGCTGGAACCGGGCTAACCCTCTGAGTCTGAGCAGCCTGCCTACCGCCTCGACCTCGACCTCGACGACCACCTCTGAAGGCCGTCCTGACACCCGCGCTACCTCTAGATTTCATATTTCCTAAAAGGAAAGAACAACTCAGATTCACATTCAACCAACAACCAACAATAAAAAAAAAATCAACTTGTTTTCTTACGGTAAGGTGAAATCTCATCCTTAGACCTAAACACCCAACAATCCTATGGAGGAGGACGATCCTAAGCTCTGATACCAAGTTGTTACGCCCCGCCGAGGTTTATCCCTATATAAGGGACCTCACCTAGGAGAAGCGCAACTAACAACAGAACCACCAACAATTTATCAAATGGACTGAATTTAAATTTACAATCAGATTAAAATTAAATGTCCAACCAGATAATAATAAAAGTTTAACAGTCCATGAAAGAACAATAAATTCTAGAGTCTGGCTAAAAGTGCAAGGTTCAACTAATAAATTAGGAAACTAATGTTGTGCGGAAGACGTCTCCTCCTCCTCCAAACTCTAGCTACCCCAGGAGATAAAGCCGTCATACCTGAGGATCTGAGGCAAAAACAACAAACATCAGCAGAAAGCTGAGTAGGATTTCAACAAGATGCTATGATGCCATGTGTACAACGGAAGATATGAATCAACCATCTACCCGATGCACCTAAACCAATCGACTATGATAACTGTGTCAACTATCAACTATATGAGTATGCGTCATAAACTCAATCAAGAGCGTAGTGGACATTGGGTTTCCCCCGCACTCTCGCACCTCGAGAGTGGCACCTCAAGCCCGCTCTAGCTAGAGATGCGACTATCCAGAAATGGTAGTCCGCAGACGTCTAACACCTCGACGCCGTACACACAACCTGTGTGATAAATAGGTGATCACCGGTGTCACTTGCCCTACAACCCGGGCAATATATCAACGTGTCCAGGGCTATCGCCCAATAGTAGATCAATTATGCATATGTCAACAACTCATCTACTACAACTCAACTATTATAATGCTAGTAATCATGTCATCATGTATGCATTAAGTAAATAAACAACAGCATATGACATGCAACGTCTAAACTAGCATCCTCAACTAATATGCATATAACAACATCATGCTGGCAACATGTATCAACAAAATATGCATAAAGAGTTTCAACAACAATAGATATCAACTTTCAATGGAATAGAACAACAAGATATATTTCGACATAGGGTAACAACCGATCTAAGATGAGATTCACCTTGACAACAATTACAACAACCGAACAACTCGGGTAGAAACCATGAAAACCGATAAAATAATATTATCCAACCCGACCCGCAAAACGAGGCAATAAAAGCATACTGTTTCCAACATCCGAAAGCCAAACGATAAAACAGACTCCACCAATGGATTCGGGTCGACGAGTAGGTCCAATTTCATATATAATATGATTATTTTGACCCACTATAAACCCTCCAACTAATTATTTAGATATTAGCAAAATAGCTCAAATATCATTCATTAATTACTGATACCAAGTATATATATCAGTGATATATTTAATATATCACTGCTACAACTGAAATAACATTGCCACAATTAATATCATCAATGATTAAAATACCAGTGGTATATAACAGTGTTACAGTTTATATATCACTGCTATAACCCATAAATTATTATAACACCGATATATCAATTATAACACCGTTACATCTCAACACTGATACAAACAACCCATTCATCTCCTTCGCCATCCACTGTCCCCCACATCCGACGCAACCCAAAGCTGGGCGAACGGCGACTGAACGGCGCGATCGTCGACCGGCGAGGGTGGTTCGCCAATCGACGCCTCCGACCATCGCTGCCGTCTCAACCCGACGCCGCAACCACCGTCCCAATCCTCCGGTCGACCGGGACGCCGAGAAAATCCGTCGCCGCCTACTGGATCTGACCCAACGATGATGAGAGGGAGACGGCGTCATCTCCGATCGGCGGGAATGTTCCCTCGACCGACCGCCTCCACCCGCCGTCGCTGCCGCATCCATCCGCCATCGCCGCTGCCCTACGATCAGGCAGGGACGCAGGACAGGGACGGCGGCCCCGAAACCTGGGGCGATCGCACCCCTCGCACGATGTCGCGCGGGGCGACATCGCGTCCCTCGCGCGATGCCGCGCCTGGCGGCAGTTTGCCCAACAGCGACGACTTCACCCACAGAAACAGCGGCCGACAACCCAACAACAACGACAGAATACGAAAAGAGAACAAGAATCGATGATGTAATTTCGTATCCGAATTTTTTTTCAGAAAGCAAGAACACATAAATCTCAAAGAATCATACGAGCACACAGATCTACAAATCGGCGAAATACATCCATGAATCTCATCCTACAACCAACGTTACCCTACGCGAAAAGAAAGAAGAGAAGGATTAGAATCCTACAGATAAACTCCTCCAACTCCGATTCACCGGAGATCTTCTCGTCGCCGACGCCTCAAATTCTTCCGTCGTCCGCCGCACCTGCTGCCGCTACAGTGATTGAGAGAGAGAGAAAAAGATTAGGGAGGGTTTAGGGTTTAATTATATAAGATTAGCATTTTTGCAAAAAGCCCCCTCTAAGAAATATATTTACAAAGAGGTCCAAAATTTTAAGGCATAACAAAGGCTGTGTTGGTGTGTTTGTATGACAGGAGCATTACTTATTATTATTATTATTGACAAATGTGATTTTCAAAACAATACCTGAACTTGGAAACTAAGTGGTGGGTCACTACAAGCATTTCCAGGTTTGCAAGCTCATTTCCAGGGCAAGCATGCACTCCACTGCCAAATGGCATGAAGGTGTTTGGTTTTGGTGCAACCTGCAATAACAGTGAGAATAACTCATCATACGTCTACAACCAGAGAAATGCCTTTACTCATAAGCCATAAAATTAATGTTCATCACACCAAAATCATAACAGAATAAAAAATAAAAAAAAGAAATATCGAAAGTCAAAACTATTCATACCTCAAACCTTGAAGGATCAAATTTCTGCGGATCAGTAAAAAATTCAGGATTATGATGAATGTTTCTGAACAGAGGCATTACTTTCCAACCTTTCGGAATTAGGTAACCTGTGGTAAATTATAGTCTCATTTAGTGACAATTTTGTCCCAAATATATCTTGCCTACATGGTTCATATATAATATAAGTACTAATTTTGTTTAAAAAAAGTGGTTTATTCTTACCTTTGTATTCTACATCAGCAACTGCTTCTCTAAATGTGAAGGATATGATGCTTGCCATTCTTAATGTCTCTAATATAAACTGACCAAGTCAAAATGTTTTTCACTGTTAGCCAGGATTCGAAGGTAGCTACTAGCCAAATCCAAATTGGCAAATTCAAGAAAAAAAATGCCTTTATAAGGCAAGTTATTGTTATTGACAGACAGTTCTTACCTTGTAAGTAATTGGCATATTCCTTGTCTGTGACCAACTCAATGGCTGGTTGCCTTCTTCATTCAATCTTCTAATTGCCTTCTGTTCAGCCTACAAAGACAAAAACCCCACGTTTAGTTCAACAAGATTTCGCTATTCTCTGACCCTAGAGGCCTCCTGGACATAAATTTTTCAATGAAAAAAAACAAAAACCAATCAATAAATGAGGGGGGACTGTTCTAGAGTCTAGACTTGACTAGATTCATTACCTTAACAGCCTCTAGAAGTTTCGGGTTGTCATGAAGATACTTGACAATCCATGTCATAACACTGGCTGTAGTGTCCTGAGCAGCGAAAAGAGCTCCAATGATGTTATCGGCAATCTGATCATCAGTTAAGACTTCACCTTTTTCATCTTTGGAATTCAATAAACATCCCAATAGATCCTTTTCAAGCAACCTTTTTTCCTTCCTTTCACTTATTATATCACTCAAAATCTTACTTAGCCGCTTTCTTGCCTGCACCCCATTAATTCGTTTAAAGAAAAACACAGTTAATTTGACAAGTACAACGTTAACAGAAACAGGATTTGCTTGTGATAAAATGATAGTACTATTAATCTGCTTACCAGTAATGCCTTTTTGTATGCAGTTCCCGGGATGTTATTAGGGAAGGAATTGTAGCCTTTGTCAACTATGAAGTAGTTCTTCTTAAGCTCTTCTCTATATCGAGCCTCCAAACGACCAAAGATTAGTAGTATGCCAACGTCGAAAGAGAACTGCAATCATTTCGGACACAAACTTAAGTCAGGAGAATCAAAGACAAAGTCTATGAAACAAAACTGTTCAAAGAGATTGTGTACATTTGATCTAATTATTAGTAGCAGACACAAAAACTATTTGTTTCTGACTTTGTTAAAGTGGAAAAGAAATAGTTATATAATGAAATTAACATTGACCCAATCATTTGTTTTTTGACGACATTAAACAGAAACTAGCTAATTACCTTTTTCATTTCATGAAAGGTGTTAACAACATGGCCACCATGCCAAGAGTCTAAAGCAGAGGCTGCTAAAGCATCGATATCCGGGACCAAGTTTCGAATAGCTTCAATAGACAATGAGGCTTGAACCAGTTTCCTAAGACGAGTATGGTAATCTTCTTGGTGAAAAAACAAGGCAGCTGGACCAACCAAACGTTCCTTGCTTTTGGGGTACGTTGGCTTAAACAAGTGAGCTTGAGTTACCAACACAAACCGAGCAGCCTCAGGGCTAGCCAACATAACTGAAGGACACCCTAAAATATGTGTCTTGAAAATCTCTCCGTACCTAAATGAAATCGCAATGAAAGTTCAGCAAAGAAGCAACAAAAAAGAAGAAAAAAAAATAAAAAACACAAAGAGGGTATCAAAAAGAAAATACTAAAACCTTTTCTTTTTGGCAGCAAAAAACACATTTGGGTCTTGAGAATAGAGTTGAAGAGTTTCTCCTATATAAGGCCATCCCGTTGATCCTGGAGGAAGCTGATGAGTAGAAGTTCCATGGGATTCTTTCTTTTGCTTTCTTAACAATCTATATGAAACTAAAGTTATGAGAAAAATGATAACATATACAAAAATTCCAGCCATTTTTATTCTGGTTTTCTCCTTGGGAGGGAGAGAGAGAGAGAGAGCAGCAAGCTTAGCTAAATAAAGGTTAAAACTTGACTCGTTTTCTAGAATGCAATAAGATTTGGTTTGGCGGAAGAAGAGTCCAATATTGACTTTATATAGAGAAAATTTTCAAACAAAGAAAGAGACAAACAAATACGTACGTCATTCATGTTATATATGTGTAAAAGATAAAAGATATTCAAACAAATTCAAATATTCAATAAAAATAAGAAAAAAAAAACTATTGGACATTATTATACGGACAATTTTCACCATGTATGATCTAGATTTGTTTTAATTCAAGCCTATCCTTATCTTATATTTAATAAATTTTCTCAAATTCTAAAATATTTATGTTCATGAATACAATATATTTGGAAATTATATCTCAATCCTGCTAAATATGAAAAAATAAAATAAAATTATGGACTGTGGTCCAGAAAAAATAAATGATGGAACCCAAAAATGAAAAAAATAAAAATAAAAAATCAGATTCGAATTAATTCCCTGTAATGCTGCCTATAGTCAAGTTGTGGGAATGTGGGGACTAAACCAATGGAGGCCAAGCACAGAACCTTGAAAGGGTACTTTTGTAATTTAATAAATAAAAAAATGTGAGAGAGTTCATCCACATTTGTGAAAGGGCCCATTGCACCCCATTGGCCATTGGCCATTGGCTAAACCTTCAAGACAAATCTGGTCTACACTAGAGGAAGAAATTAACAATTTTTTTTTGTAAATTCCTCTGTTTTTGACTCGGTTTATGGATTGATATTGAAATAGCTATTGATTATTATTCACAAAATGTTATTTGCAAATTCTTACAGGTTTTGATATTCAATCTTAGGCCTTAGCATATTCGGGGTTTACTCTATAGCACTTCCCGGGTATGTCGGCGGTTGTCACGTGGCCTGCCCGTGGCGGGTCAGGGGCGGGGCGTGACAAAACGTGACATAGTTATGGCCCTACTAAGGTCAATCTAGGTCTTTACAACAACTTCTCCAAGTGTCTCCTGGATTGGCCTCCTCCTTGGGCCGATTGGTCCACTCCAATTTGGCAACCAAGTTTTGTCTCCAATGGTCATGCGTTCCTTCCCTCCATGGATCCTATGCCTTGTTGATCTCATCAACTACTCTAATTCTAACTCTAACCATCTAATAATTACATTATAATCAAGGAAACCCCGAGTTACATTCAAGGGGAGTTAGATGAGAAGAGAATATACAACTAGAATTTCATAGAGTAAGGCACGACTTGCAAACCATATTTAAAACTTTACAACCATTAACAAAATAGGCTAAAGGCCAAAACTAGACACCATGTTCAATAATAAACACAAACCATGTTGTCAAACAACTTTGATGCATGCAATTTTAACTTTTAAAATTATCTGAACAATTCAGATCATCAAAACATATCATATATGTGGCGTGATACATATGTATCAACTATACAAGTAATCAGAAAGCATATATGTATATCACCAAACTAATCAAGAACCCCAAATAACAGCTCTGATACCACTTGAAGGAAACTTAGAATAGTTAAGCAGCAGAAATTTAAATTTTAGTTTCCTATAGGATCTATCCGGAATAACCAAGATTAAGGTTTAAAGATATACCTCAGCTTTCTTGTGCAAAACGCAACCTTTGAATGGTTATTAAGCAAGTCCAAGCAGCAACAAAAGCTCCTGCCTCTAACAGTATCCACACGAATAGTTAAAAACACCACCTCTAAGTTTTACAAAGAGTAGAAGTTGGAAACTACCAATCCCTAACTAAAGTGCTAGCTAAGGTGTTTAGGAATTCTTCTTAAGGGTTTCGGTTTCCTTTGTTTGTGTTTAGATTTTCTTTTGGCCAAGAAACACTATAAAAAAATTCACGTTTCCAACGCTATTTTCCAACGGTAAGGCTCCATTGCAACGTTTCCAATGGCATTACCAACGATTTTTCAACGAAAAAGTGGCATATCGTTGGACGTCATTGGCAATTTCGTTGCACACCGTTGGAACCTGTTGCATAAGCCGTTGGTAAAAAATGGCGCTGGCGCGAAGTGAATTGACGACAAAAATTATCATTGGAACTTCGTTGAAAAAGCCGTTGGAATTACCAACAGTAGGTTTCTCGTTGGTATGTCGTTGGTCTTTCCAACGGTTGTCATTGGTAATGTCGTTGCAAACATTTTGCAACGGTTATCCACGGTGGTTCTAACAACTTGTAATGATGTTTTGCCGTTGGTGTAACCGTTGGAAACTAAACGACGTCGTTTTGGTGGCTGCAGACTGATTTTAGCATAATTCATCCGATTGAAACCCCATTTCATTCATTTTTCTCCTACCTTTCTCCATTTTCTCTCAAATCCATCATATTATTCACCTATATTTTGAAAATTTTGAAGTTATATACATCTCGGTCAATCTCTACAAAAGGATTAAAGCTTTGGTTGATGTAACAGAAGTAAGTTTTTAATTTTTAATATTTTGTAAATTTTTTTTTTCATAGAAATCTTTAGATTTATATGATATTTGAATGTTTTTAGTTATGGGTAATGTATATAATAGAGCATTTGGAGTATTTCATTGGTGTAGTGAGTTTATTTCATAAAATAATGGTGATTTTATAGTGATTATTTGTTTAAGGTTGTTATGGAACATATTGAAAAATAGTAGGGACTAAATTGCAAAATTGATGTTGAACAATTCTGTTAGGTAGGTGGTAATCTTGTTTTGTATAGTGAATTGATGAAAATTATCTTTAATATCATTAATTAATTAATAGTGATTCTATGATTATTAATTATTTGGTTTAATTAAACGGTGTACGTTATTGAACAAATTTATAAATTATAGGGACAAAATTATAAATTATTTTTTAGTATATGTATCTTGTTATATATATAAATTTAGTTAATGTTATATACATTTAAAAATTGATGTTATGTTATGGTTATTCTATATATATATATATATATATATATATATATATATATATATTATTTTTAAATATTAATTAATTAAATATAAAGATCATTAATGTCTTTTTTTAAATTTGTTTTGTAGAAATGGCAGAGAGTAATAAGCAGTGAATGTATATAAGATGTAATCCGGACCGTACTCTTACAATAGAATTTATAGAGGGTGTTCGAGAGTTTATTGAGAATGTACAGGAGATAGATGATTGTTTTAAACGGGGTGATAAGATAAAGTGCCGTTGCCGTCATTGCAAGAACAATAAATGGCAAACCATATATGATGTGGAATTACACCTATACTGTCGAAGATTTGTTGAAAACTATTATTGGTGGATTGAACATGGTCAACCACGCATTATCTGGGGTCCTCAGCACCAGGAGCCGGTCTTGTTGCAGCCACAGCATGATTCATCAGAAGCACAGTGGAATGAACAATCATCATGGGGGACTAATTATAATCAGATGCATTGGGATCAGCAAATGGTATTCGATGCTGCCGGTCCTAGCAATTATCAATATATTGCATTCGATGCTACCGGTCCTAGCAATTATCAATATACTGCATTCGATGCTACCGGTCCGTTTAATTATCAATATCCTGCAAATGATTTTGCTTATGAAGCAACAATATGAGGTGATTATGGCGGTAACCATGGTGTGGATGAGGTTGGTCCGAGTAATGTCCAAACTGAGTCATGGAGTACTTGTTATAATGCAGATGAGAACAGGTACTACGATGTTATTAATGCAGCTGATCAGCCCCTTTACGATGGATCTGAAAATCACTCTCAGTTGTCAGTCGTTGCAAGATTGTTGAACATCAAGGCAAGCAATATGCTAGAATGGACATTTGATCAGATTTGCCAACTTTTCGGTGAAGCATTACCCCGAAATAACAACATGCCCAAGGATTACAATGAGGTTAAGAAATTGGTTCAGGACTTAGGCCTACTGATTGTTAAGTACCATGCCTGCATAAATGCTTGCATGTTGTTTTGGAAGGATGATGTGTCGTTGGAAGCTTGCAAGCACTGCGGTTCTGGAAGGTACAAAGAGATCAGTAATCGTAGGAATCCTGACAATAAGAAAGTTCCCGCATCTGTACTTCGGTACTTGCCATTGATTCCAAGGTTGCAAAGACTTTATGCTTCGAAAGAAACGGCATCTAAGATGACATGGCATGCCGAACATCATATCGAGGAGGGCTTTATTTCACATCCGTCAAATGCAGAGGCATGGAAGCATTTTGATCGAACTCATATTGAATTCTCACAAGAACTAAGAAATGTTCGATTGTCTTTGGCTGCGGATGGCTTCTCTCCGTTTGGGCAATATGGAAAACAATATCCATGCTGGCCGGTCGTTGTCACACCTCTCAATATGGAACCTGGTGAGTGAAAAGACCTTACATGTTCCTATCTTTAATTTGTCCAGGGCCTAATAATCCGAAAAAGAACATAGATATTTTTTTACAACCCTTGATTGATGAGTTAAAGGTATTGTGGAATGGTGTGACGACATTTGATGTGTGCAAAAGTGAATTTTTCAACATGAGGGCAGCTGTGATGTGGACGGTAAATGATTTCCCTGGGTATTGGATGTTGTCGGGTTGGAGTACCACTGGACTATTAGGTTGCCCGATTTGCATGGAAAAGTTGAAGGCAATTTATTTGAAAAACAGTAGAAAGGTTAGCTACTTCGACTGTCACCGGCAATTCTTACCAACCTCTCATCACTACAGGAAGGATAGAAGAAACTTTAAAAAGGGTGTAGTTGAGAAATCCCATCCACCAGTAAGATTAACGGGGGAGGAAACCTTTGAAAGAGTTGAGTCATTTTCAACGACAATGGAAGATCCAACTGGAAAGCCTGTAGGGTATCGCGAAACTCACAAGTGGATCAAAAGGAGTATATTTTGAGAGATTTGAATGAGCATTGCAACCGACCAGAGCTTGCAGTTCATCTTGGTAGTAGGGGACCTAAACCCAAAGCTGTGTATACCCTGACAAAAGAGCAGAAGGTCAAGGTACTAGAATGGGTTAAGGCATTGAGATCCCCGAGGGGTATTGCTCAACCCTTGGAAGTTGTGTTGACATGGCTGCAATGAAAATGAGAAATATGAAAACCCATGATTGCCATGTCTTTATGCAAGGACTACTCCTAGTGGCGTTCAAAGAGATGTTGCTTGACTATGTTTGGAAGGCATTAGCTGCACTTAGCTTATTCTTCCAAACAATTTGTGCCTCAACGTTAGATTTGAGGAAGCTAGCGAAACTTGAGTCTTCAATTCCACTTTTATTGTGCAACTTGGAGACAATATTCCCGCCTGCATTTTTTGATGGCATGGAGCATCTCATCGTACACTTGACATGGGGAGCACGTGTTGCTGGGGTTGTCAATTATAGGTGGAGGTACTTCATGGAGAGGTAATTGTTTATAAAGTTCCATTGTGTTCTATATATCTTTTACCTTGGTTTTCCTTTTATAAATTTTGTTAACTCGTAATTGTTTATTGCAATTTGGTAGGTTCTTGGGTTCACTGAAGAAGGCGGCAACAAATAAGGCTCATATAGAAGCGTCAATATGTCAAGCTTATTTCATTGAAGAGATTGGCATTTTTGCATCATACTATTTTGAGCCTCATGTGCAATCAAGAAGGACGAAAGCTCCTCGATATGCTGATGTTGAAATGGACCCAAACAAGATTCCACATTCAGTTTTCAACCATCCCGGTCAAGGACTAGGAAAACCAAAAGCTAAATACCTAGACGATGCCGAGTATCATGCAGCATACACATATTTTTGCTCAATTGTCCTGAAGTTGAACCATATTATAAGTAAGTTATATACCATAACATTCAGTAGTATTTCACAATATATCTATATATATTTATATATATTTAATTGTTCATTCATTGTTTACAAAACAGAAAAGTGGTTATATGATTTTGTTTTAGTAAATTTGTTGAACAAGTTGAAGATAAGTATGATGCTGCCGTAATAGAAGAAATGCTATACACCTATTTTGTGGACTGGTTTAGACAATGTTTAAGTTAATTGATATATATACACAGTTTTTTAAATCTTTTTTATAATATGGTGATATTGTAATAACATGTATTTTTGCATCTTTATATACATTTTACAGGTGCAAACTCCAGCTAATGTAATGCATGACAAACTCCTGAAACTCCTAGCTTTTGATCTTCCTCCTCGAGTATTATCCTGGCCAGGGTATATTGTGAACGGTTTCAATTTTCATACCGTTCATCAAAGTCGAGGGAAAATGACGAATACTAGTGCAGTTTCTGTCCTATCAACCAGCTCAAGTGATGACCATACGGTTTTCTACGGGGAGGTGGAAGAGATTTTGGAGATAGATTTTCAATCCATTCCTCTGAGATATCTGGTGATGTTTAAGTGTAACTGGTTCGACCCGACGCCTGGACAAGGTATGATTGTCGATCAAAAAAAAAACTTGGTCAGTGTTAAAATAAACCGATTTTATAAAAAGAATGAACCATTTATATTTGCACAACAAGCGAGCCAGGTATGTTTCGTACCTTTTCCAAGTGTCAAAAGGGATAAAATTGATTGGAGGGCTGTGATCGATATAAAACCAAGGCACCTTGTTGAACAACGGTGGTCGGAAACTGCCGAACCCAGTACATCACCGTACCAGCCCGACCAGCTTACACATTTCCCCGATGTCGAAGAAATCTCGAACCTTCCAACTTTACGAGATCCAAATGGGATTATGTTAGAGGTTGATTTGAGAGAGATCACAGTGCTTGAAGAAGAATTAGACTCGGAAGAGCAATCAGATGATAACGACGAGTACCGTGATGGTGATGATGATGCTGATGATGATGATTATTTTTAGAACCTAAATTTCTCGCTCTATATATATATCCATTTGATAAACACTACCAAATTTGTATAAACTGCTTTACATTTATATATGTTTTTCGGTTTCAAATGCAAAGAGTTTTCATATATAGAAATATAAGAAATAAAATTAAAAATTTATTTAAAAATAGGGAAAAAATATATAAATAAATATATTTATTTATTTTAGAATAAGCAATAAAATTAAAATTTTATTATAAATTTTTTTAGAAAAGGTACGTTTCGGGGTAAACATATCATGGCAAATAATTAGGATCTTGAACTGGAAGTGGAACTGAAGCATTTCCTAGAAAAAACTCTGGACCTTCGGGGTTTAAGCTCCAAGTTCCCCTTATTCCCACTTCCAGCTTAGAGTAGTAGTAACTCTGAATTACATCAGTTGTTATTATAATCAGATGCATTGGGATCAGTAAATGGTATTTGATGCTGTCGGTCTTAGCATAAATAAACAAATAAACATTTTTAATAGCTTTGTATAAATAAATAAATGGTATAAATAAATAAATGATGATGTTAAATAAACATTTTTTTAATAGCTTTGTCAAAAAACAAAATAAACCATATCGTTGCGTCCGGAATATCAGAGACATATAGAATCAACTTTCGGTTTGACTGAAAACGAGTTCGTATGGCTTGGAAACAGCTATTACAAGAAATTCGGTTACGAAACGAATAAAAAATATTTAAATTCTAAAAAAATCCAAGAACATGAAGAACACTACCCAGAAATTCCCAGATATTACCAACGGCAGCCGTTGGTACCGTTGGAAATTCAAGAACATGAAGAACATGCCCAAAAATTCCCAGAAATTACCAACGGTACACGTTGATACCGTTGGAAAAAAATAGCGGGAATTTAAATTACACGCGCGCTTTGGAATTCTGAAAGGCGGCAGGTGAGGGCATTAAATTCATTTCCAACGGCATTTCCAACGGAGCCGTTGGAAATATAAATAAAACGGTCTCATTTTAGGTTATTTACTCACGGTTTCTAATGACTTCCAACGGCTTTCAACGCCTCCGTTGCTACCGTTGGAAAATCTAAATCGAATATCAGACCAAAATTTTCTTTTCCTCTTTTGTCGTTATCAAAAATCCCCAAAAATCCTCTGCCTCTGTCGTTTCCTTCGCCGGTGCTGTCCCCACTTCCTCCACGTCGGCCGTCGTGTCCCCACCTTCCTCCACGTCTGCTATCCCCACCACCAACGTCTCTCGTTGCTTCCGTTAGTATTTTTCTTCTTTTTTGTTTTGCTTGTTATATTTTTTTTTCTTTTTCATTTCTTTGATTTGTTTTACAATAAATTTGATTTTATTTCACTTGTTTGTTTGAAGGAGATAGATGTTGAATTTAATATTGTATAAGTTCAATTTGATTAAATATTGCTGATGATGTGAAATTTTATGCATTGGGTTTGTTTTTTATTTTACTCTTTTCGGTTTAATTCTAAATTTTTATATATATCATATTTTATATATGTATATATATATAAATTTATAAACATATATAGGAATTTGAAAACAAAAATTATGTATATATGTATAGGAATTTGAAAATTTAATAAAAAAAACTATTACATATATAGAAATTTGTAAAAAAAAAAATTATATACATATGTATATATGTATATATATATATATATATATATATATATATATATATGTATATATGTATATAATTTTTTTTTTATACATATGTGCATAAATACATATTATACATATACATATACATACATATGTATGTATATGTATACATATTATACATACGTATACATATGTACATTTTTGTCTATATATATATATATATATGATATATATACATATGATATATATACATATGAGAAAATCCAACGGTGGAATTGGGAGATCGGAGGAGAGAGAACCCGCGGCTAAAGTTATAGATCTAGAAAAATCCGAGCATTTTTTTGAAAAACTAAGGCTGGAATCCGGTTTAAGAAGTCAAAACTGACCTACAGGTGAAATTTGGAGCCATTTTACCTCCGGAAGAGGCGACGGCCGGCGGCGGTCCGGCCGCCGGAATCTGGAAAAAGAAGTTGTTGACTGCCACGTCAGCAGCCCTAACCCAGTCAGCAAATTTCTGTCTACATGGCACTGATGTGGCGCGTGTGGTCTAAACATGTGGAGAGGTCCTTATTTGAGCAGATTTGAAACTTTAAACCCTTATTTGAGCAGCTTTAAACTTTAGGCCCTTATTTGGGCAGAACTTCAAACATTAGGCCCTTATTTGAATATTCAGCCGTAAAGCAATTTTTATAAAGTCATTAATCGTTTAGCTCCATTTTTTTACTGTAGATGTTTTAGGGCTGAATATCCAAATAAGGGCCTAATGTTTGGAGTTCCGCTCAAATAAGAGCCTAATGTTTGGAAAAACTGCTCAAATAAGGACCTCTTAACATTTTTGACACACATGCGCCTTTTAAAGCAAGTGAGGGGAGAGAATTTGCTGATTTGGAGGAGAGATGAGATGACGTGGCAGTCTATGTGTTGGTGTTTGCCCTAAGACCGATCATTAGATGATTGAGTTTAGGGATTAATTTGAATTATGATAATTATTATTAATGGCAAATTATTATTTATTCATTTATAGATCTGCGTTTAATATTTGAATAATTAATAATCCTTAGAATAATTATTCTTAAATAGTCCCTAATCGAGAATGATTATGAACAAAGGATAATAATCATTCAATTGAGATTAGTATGTGACGATCTGTATGAGTTATCAGATCGTCACATAGGTACGTGTTAGAGTAAATATGTACTGGACCGATCCGCATGAGATCGTTTCATGGTATGATTGTTAAAGTCATAAACGATCTCATTGTGATGAAGTTGTAGAGATCCTTCGACTTGAGATCATTAAGAGATCTCAACTTGAACGGTGTATACTTTGACACCACTCAAAGTCGCTCGTAACAGAGTAGACCATAAAGGTGGTAGTTGGGTATATACTTAGTTTAAGTAGTGAGATGTTAGTGATCGAGAGATGATTTGTCCCTCCCACAATCGGAGTAATATCCCGAGCTCCTAGATTGAATAGGACTGATGCATGGCCATGCTAAATGAATTGATATGTGATATCAATTGCATTTATTCGATCGGTCTATTTTGAGATATAGAAGACAAGAGATCGGATCGAACGAACATGACTATTCCATGGTTCGTGTCCGATCTGGATATTGAAGGACAAAGGGATCGTACTACATATGAACTTCTTCACAGAGAGGTTTTGTCAAGCCATTGATATTTCTGTAGATTGGGTGGCGATGATGTGTTGCTAGACACCACTCATCCTCTTTGATTCCAATCAATGCCAATACTACAGGAACCTAAAGGATCGCACACGTAAAGTTGTTTTGGAAGCATAATTCATTTGATGAATTGTAATAGTTCGAACGATCTCAAGAGAGTTGAATCGATCGAACATATGTTATGGTTCAGATAGAAAAAAATGTTTTCTCAGATCGGAGTTCGATTTCATCTTTGTTGATGACCGAACCGATCAGAGTTCGATTTCATCTTTGTTGATGACCGAACCGATCATCATTCTTTAGCCCGATCTAATACTTGAATGTTAAGTACGATCATAAACGATCTGCGAGATCGTAAATGAATAAGATTTCATTTGTTACGATCAGCATAAAATTTTGTCTCTGTGTATTAGTGCATGTGATGATGTGGTTAATTAACAAGAGATAAAAGGTTAAAGAAAGACACATGTCCTAAAACATGCATGAGCTGGATTTCAATTAAAATTGAAATAACGACTTGCATGAGAGAGGGCGATAGAGAGAATGGGTGAACAATTGAATTTTAGTGAAAATTCATAACTGAACCAGAGAGAAAGTTTAGAAAAGTTCAGAACAACTCTCTCAAGAACAGAACTTTGATTCAACAGCGAAACTAGCATTTTGATTAAATCAACAAGCTTTCAAGCAATTTGTGTGGACACCTATGGAGGTAGAAACACAAGGTTGCTGCTAGTGGCTTAAAAAGTGACAGATCGATCTCCATCGCAATACAAAACAGAGAGCACCAGATTTTTAAAGGTATTTTTCATCTATCACTGATAAGATTCTTCCAAACTGGTCCTGGATGGAAGTCTGGTAGGTTGTTTAAATTGCTCCGCTGCGCCAGACTTCCTTCACTATGTGGCGCTGCAAACTTGGCGCTGACGTCAGCATTTTTTTTCTCTTTTTCCTTTTTTTTTCGTCTCCTTCCTTCTTCCCCCGCCGGCGACGCTGCTGCCGTCGACTGCCATCACCCCACCCGAGCTAGCCGCCGACCAGATTCCCCCAGCCGAGCCTTTCGCTGCCGCCGCCGACGATCGCCCTTGCCATTTCTCCTCTCCTTCGTCGGACTTGCCCCAAAACGGTGATTGGGAGCATTTTTCAGTGATCCGAACGGTGAAGATGCCGATAATGGTGCCTAGAACAACATACTTAAGTTTGGAGAAAATCCAACGATGGAATTGGGAGATCGGAGGAGAGAGAACCCACGGCTAAAGTTGTAGATCTAGAAAAATCCGGAGATTTATAGGAGAAACTAAGGCCGGAATCAGGTTTAGCAGTAATCACTCGAAAAACATTCTTGCTAATTTCACTCACTTTGCAAGCTACTACCCATCTTTTTCCTCTCTTAATCTCTTTGAAAATGGGGGAAGCAATTGTTTCAACGATCGTGGAGAAGCTGAAAGACCTGGTGATTGACAAAGCAAGCGAAGCGTGGAAGCTGGTGAGGGGTGTTGAGGAAGAAGTCAAACGGCTTAAAAGCAATTTTGAGGCACTCCAGCTCGTGCTAGAAGATGCGGAGGAAAAACAGTATCTGGACAAATTTCTCAAGCATTGGTTGGATAGGTTCAAAGATGCTTCTTATGACATGGAAGATGTGCTAGACGACTGGCAAACTGCTGTCCTTCAATCCCCAGCGTTGCAAACAGAGGAAATTGAGTCCGGTACCTCTGGCTTTGCTCCTTGGTTGAAGGTATGTCGTCCCCTTTTTTCATGCTTTTCTTATGGTTCCCAAGTTGTAATGCGTCATGACATTGCTACAAGAATAAAAGAGATCAATGAAGAGGTTGAAAAAATTGTTCAAGACAAGGCTAGGTTTGAACTGGTTAAGAAAGAAACAAAGCAACCCAAATGGTCAGAAACCACTGCTTTTGGAGATGTATCAGAGTTAATTGGACGAGATAAAGTCAAAGGAGAAATAATAAGAACTTTGCAATGTGGAACTAGTGAAGGAGAGGAAGGAAATCGCAATATTCCCACTATCAGTATAGTTGGGATGGGCGGAATAGGGAAATCATCACTTGCCCAACTGATTTATCATGATAATAAGATTCAAACTCATTTCAACAAAATGATCATTTGGGTGTCTGTAGGTAACCCTTTCGATCAAACCCAAATTGCAAGAGCAATTCTTCAAAGTCTTGACCCTTGTTCACCAATATGCCAGCAAAATCAACCTCCACTACAGAATCTTTTATCCGAAATTCGGGAAAAAATTACAGGAAAGAAGTTCTTCTTGGTTTTGGATGATGTGTGGACAGATCGTTCTCAAGATTGGAAACAACTTAAAGCTACTTTAAAATATGGCATGTGCGGAAGTTGGATTTTAGTAACTACCCGTAAGGAATCAGTTGCAAAGCAAATGGACTCCTCTCATGTCATTCCTCTAAAAGAGCTTGATGACGAGTTGTGTTGGTCGATAATTGCTCAAAATGCATTTGCAGGAAGAAACAAGGATAGTCATGAACATTTAAAGGACATTGGAAGGAAACTTGCAAAGAAATGTAATGGTTTACCTCTTGCTGCAAAAGCTTTAGGAGGTCTCTTGAAAGATAAAACACGAAGAGAAGAATGGGAAAATGTTTTGAATAGTGAGATATGGAGACCAGATTTCGAAAAAGAAATTTTTTCACCTCTGCTGTTGAGTTATTATGACTTGCCCTCGCCAATAAGACAATGTTTGTCTTATTGTGCAATCTTTCCAAAGAACCATAATTTTCATCAAGATGAATTGATCCAACATTGGATGGCACAACGATATCTGGATAATGATAACATTCTACAGGGACAATGGAAAGGTGAAGATTATTTTAAGTACTTAGCCACTCGTTTTTTTTTCCAAGATTTTGAAAAAGATGGTGAGGGGAATTTAATTTCTTTTAAGATGCATGACTTGGTACATGACTTTATCAAATTTTTAACCAAAGAAGGATTTGTGGCAAAAAGGGTTGGTAAAGATTTATCATTGGACTTGTCATCCAAAAGAATTCGACATTTGAGGTTGAGAGTTGGAAGACGCAGTTCTCTTCCTATGTTTCTTAATGGGACAGAAAAATTGCGAAGCCTTGTTGTTGCAGTTTCATATGGATCCAAAAAATCAACTAGTGATGCCTTGCATATCCTGTTTAGCCAATCCAAGCATCTAAGATTATTGAAGTTTGACTCTTTGAATCTAGATGAAGATGAAATGCCCCATGATTTTGGAAATTTAATTCACTTGAGGTACCTTAGCATCATATCTTGCTCCAACATAGAAAATTTACTTGAAGCAGTCTGTGAATTGTCTAATTTACAATCTTTGAATCTTCAAGATTGCTCTAGTCTTGAGAAACTGCCAGACAAAATTGGAAAATTGATTAACTTGAGGTATCTTTGTACTGAGGGTTGTAGTGCTCTGAGTTACTACCCGAAAGGGATCAGTAATTTAACTTCTCTCATCAGATTAAATAATATTACAGTAAAAACAGATTGTAATGATGCTGGTGAATTCAGTATTGGAGATCTAGAAAAATTGGACCTTCTTGGTGGAAATCTTATGGTTAAGGTGATAGGGTATGGAATAGATTGGGATGAGGCTAAGAGGGCCAAGCTTTGCAACAAGATACATCTTAAGTGTTTGCATATATGTATATGCTCTCCTCATATAAAGGAAGAAGAGCTACTTCAAGCTTTAAATCCTCCATCGAGCTTACCTGTAAGACTCACAGATTACCAGACTTGGGTTGAAAGGGTTGAAAGTTCGAGAATTCGTGAAAAAATTCGAATTTCTGCCAGGGTGCAAAAAGCAGCTCTTCAATTTATCGATGGTGCAGTCTCATCTGGTGAGTAGAGCACATTTTTCTCTTATAATACAATTAGAGAAAAGAAAAGATGATTCAACTTATCATTCTATGCAAGCTGATGAATTAAATTTAGCACTCCTTTTACTTCTTTAAAAAAAATGTTTAAGAAATGGTCAAAATTATATATTTATGTATATAATAAATATCCAACTTTTGATCCTTTTTTATTTGAATTAAGATGTATGGTGATAAAATTACATCTGTTCAAAGTTATGCATCACTCTAAGAAATGGTCAAAATCACTCCACACTCAATTATGTTTCTCACTTAATCAGTTTCCAAACGGGCCAATTCTTGCAGGAGGTAGCAGTAGTGATACAGAGAGTGATGATTGAAAAACCAGGTAAACATAAGGTCTTGCTTTATAATTAAATTATTATATCATACATGAAGTTTAATTTACCATTCCATAACTTAATGTTATGTGCTATCCATGATAATAAGCTGAATCCTCAATTTGCAGGGATAATTTCAGCATAGAAAGGTGATACTTTTGATGGTATAAACAAAGGAACTTGGAGTGCTAGATGGCAAGAAGCAAAATAAGGAAGAAAGAAACTTTGTGTAATTGTTCAAAATCTGTTTTGTCTACTTCTACTTTTAGTTTGTGTTTGGATTGAAGAGGTTCAAAATAAGTTGTTGAAGTTTAAAATTGAGATTTACATGTCAATTTGTTGATGTTCTATGTAATTCATGGCTCAAACAATAGTTGTCTTTTGAGTAAAACTTGTTAATTGTCATTCAGTGCTTATTGTGAGCTACTGAGCTTATCATTATTAATTTGTCCGATGCTTGTTGAAAAGCTTATTCTCATTTTCACTTTGGATTTCAGCAGAGAATGAGAATTAATTCCACAAGCTCAAGTTTGAACTTCCTACGCTAACTTAACAATCAAAAAACAGAAAGCTCCTGGGTTTAGTTTTGTTCTGTTTTTTGGGTTTCAGTCTTAGCTTTGGGGTAAGATGCTTTCTTGGTTTGTAATGTTGGTAGCTATTTTGGTGGGTGTTGTTTTAGTGTTTTTTGCATTTGTAAGTACATTATTTCTTTAACAAAATTTTCTTGCATTGCCTATCAAGAAAAAAAAGAAATAAAAGCAAGGTGGTGAGCTATAGAGAAAATAGAATTTATGGTTTCTAAAATGAATCTATAATAATCTATATAGTTGCAGTTGGGTGATAATGTTACAAACCTAGTTAAGCAATCATTCATTAATTAAGTATGACATTTTCTCTTCCCCTAAAAAAAAAAAAGTATGACATTTTCTTTAGAAAACCGAGCTCTAGAGGCGCATTAAATTGGTAAATTTCCCATATACTGAGAACTTGGCCCTAAATTAATGCAGGTCGCATAGAATTTCAAAAGTAGACTGCTGATTTATCCCTAGAAAGTAATCCCAAGGATACTAACTCTAAATAAATACTGAGGAAAATGAACATCTTTTCAATTCAAAAAAAGGGCTCCACAGTACGGTTAAGTGTGAACTTTGTATTTGTTAGACATTTATTTTTTTGGCCAACATTATTGACTTGACTTTAGTGTTGCTTCCATTGCACGCGGTCTAATTCAATTATTGTACCCGAACGCACTAATTCCAATTAATTCACAAAAATATATTTATAACAACATCTGAATAATTCAAATTATTGTACTCAGACTACGGACGGTAATTATTTATCTTCTCTTTTGAAATATTGTGGTTTAAGTTCGATCTACAAAAATTAAAAAAATTTAAAATTTAAATAAAAAATAATAATAAAATTAAACTATGTTTTGAGATTAAAATTTAAATATATTTTTTAAATTTTTACTTGTTTTGACGTTAAATTTTTGTGTTTTTTTATGTTTTTATTTTATTATAGGAGAGTCACATGATTAAATTTTTTTAAAATTATTAAAATATTTTCACAAAATCTAGTAAAATTATTAAAATATAATAAAATAATTTTAAAATTAAAAAATATATATTATTTTAAAATAAAATAAAATAAAATAGTAAAATTTTGTATTTTAATATTAAAATAAAATAAAATAAAATAAAATAAAATATTGTTGTGGAGCTGGAACACATCGGTATGGTAATTATTTTTCTGTTTTGAAATACTGTACTTAATGTACAAAAATTAAAAATTTTAAAAATTTAAATAAAAATAATAATAATAAGATTAAATTATTTTTTGAGATTAAAATTTAAATATATTTTTTTTGAATTTTTACTGGTTTTCAAATTTACTTCTTGGTTTTTTATTTTTTCGTTTTATTTTCAGATACTCACATGGATTAAATTTTTTTAAAATTACTAAAATGTTTCCACAAAACTTAATAAAATAATTTTAAAATTAAAAAATATATTATTTTAAAATAAAATAAAATAAAATTTTAACTTTTTTTCTCTTTTTTTTTCCTTTTTTTCTTTTTTCTTTTTTCTTTTTTTTCCCTTCCTTTCCCCTTCTCTCCCCTCATATTTTTCAGATTTGGCCAGACTTAACTTTTAAGCTATCTCCAAAACCAATTCTTTTCAAATTAAGCTGAAATGCAAGAGTCTTCGATTTCCTTTAGAGTTCTTTTCTCTCCCTACTAGCGCCTAGTGGACTTACAGATTTTTTATTTTTGCTAATTTCACTCACTTTGCAAGCTACTACCCATCTTTTTCCTCTCTAAATCTCTTTGAAAATGGTGGAAGCAATTGTTTCAACGATCGTGGAGAAGCTGAAAGACCTGGTGATTGACAAAGCAAGCGAAGCGTGGAAGCTGGTGAGGGGTGTTGAGGAAGAAGTCAAACGGCTTAAAAGCAATCTTGAGGAACTCCAGCTCGTGCTAGAAGATGCGGAGACAAAAAAGTATCGGAATGAACGTCTAAAGCAATGGTTGGATAAGTTCGAAGATGCTTGTTATGACATGGAAGATGTGTTAGATGATTGGAAAACTGATGTCCTCCAAGAGTTGCAAACACCAGATTCTTCTGCGCCATTGTTATGCTGGAAGGTATATGAGCTCTTTGTCTCGTCATCACATTGCTATCGGAATAAAACAATCTTTAACAATCCCTAAATCCTAAACCCTAAACCCTAAATCCTAAACCCTAGGACCAACTTGTTTGGACGGAAAATATCCGTGCGGCTCCTTTGCCAACGCAAGGGATAAGCCTTGGGCAAGGATCGCCTTGCCAATGTTCGAAAGTCGCGGGCTCCCGGGCTCGCCCGCGTTCGAATCTCGTTGCGTTTGGGCGCAAAAACGTTTGGGCCAATGGCCGTTTGTATGAAAAGTGCTTACAATGCTTGAACGGATGCTTGTGCGAATGCTTGTACGAATGAACTAGAGAGATGTTTGCTCGGGGGCAATATAGGTGTGGAGCCTAACCCCCAAGTGCCACCCCCAAGGTTCCTTTTGGCACGAGGAGCATGACAAAATTTCCTATGGCCCAACACCCCCACCGGCCATGCCACGGCTAGGAAACGAGGGGCGTTACCTAGTCGTGCGCGAGAGCGGTGGACGGTGCGTGAGCGCTTTTACAATGCATAATTACATGATCCGCACACCCCACCGACCCATGCCACGGCTAGCAAACGGGGATCGTTACCTAGTCGTGGGCAAGGGCGGTGGGTGGTGCGCGAACGTTTTACATAATGCGAAAGATGCAATATTTACAAATGTTTACAATGTACGTTATGGACCGTCATGACACGTACAGGACTTGACAAACCCGAGGGTCCCTAACATTCTCCCCCACTTACGAAGTCGACGCCCTCGTCGACCCATTCTTGAATGCTGTGATGACGCCTTCTTCATGTCGCAAGGTGCTCTCCTTCTCCCAACTAGCTTCTGAGGTAGGGAGTCCCTTCCACTTGACAAGGTACTCCCGCTCTTTGTTGTCGTTAGGGAGTTTTACTTTGCGATCAGCCAGGATCTCTTCTGCTTCGCGTTGCACCGCCTTGGTTATGGCAGGTGGACGTGTTGGAATGTTGCGCTCGTCATCATGCAGATCGGCGTGGTAGGGCTTCAGGTTGCTCATATGAAAGACGGGGTGTATCTTGCACCATGCTGACAGTTGGAGTCGATAAGCCACCGACCCTACCCGTTTGATGATGGGATAGGGCCCATCATATTTCCGTACAAGGCCCTTGTGTATCTTGCACCGAAAAATTGCGAGGGATGCCGGGTGGAGTCTTATCAGTACTTGGTCTCCGACCTTGAATTCTCGATGTCTCCTTCCTTCGTCGGCCCACTTCTTCATTTTGCGTGCTGCCGATTCGAGGTAGGCTCGAGTGATCTCTTGATTTTGTTGCCACTCCTTGGCCATTTGATAAGCAGCCGGACTGCTCCCAGTGTAGCCAAGAACCAGTGAGTGGGGTGTGTCTGGTTGTCGTCCCAACAAAATCTCGAAGGGACTCTTGTTGGTTATGGAGCTCCTTTGCAGATTGTAGGAGAACTGGGCCACGTCTAGCAACTTTGTCCAGTACCTTTGGTTCGTCGCTACAAAGTGACGGAGGTATTGTTCAAGAAGTGCGTTCATGCGCTCCGTCTGCCCATCCGTTTGAGGATGTAAGCTTGTTGAGAAGTAGAGTTGAGACCCCAATAATTTGAACACTTCTGTCCAGAATCTGCCAAGGAATCGTGGATCTCGATCGCTGATGACGTTCCTTGGTACGTCCCAAAGTTTGACAACATTTTGCATTACAAGCTTTGCGGCTTCACTCGCTGTGCAGTGCGAGGGGGCTGCCATGAACGTGGCATATTTGGAGAAGTGATCCACGACCACCAGAATGGAACCGAACTCCCCCACTTTGGGTAGACTCGCTATGAAGTCGAGGGAGATGCTTTCCCATGGTCGCTCAGGGACAGGCAGGGGTTCGAGAAGACCCGCAGGCTTCTGCCGCTCGATCTTGTCTTGCTGGCAGATCAAGCATGTCTTCACATACTCCTCGACGTCGTCCGCCATCTTTGGCCAATAGAATGCCCTCTCCAGCAGGGCTACTGTTCTGTGTACGCCAGGGTGCCCTGCCCAGAGAGTGTCATGACACTCCTTTAGCAAATCTCTGCGCAGGCCGTCTGCCCTAGGCACGTACAATCGATTCCCTTTAGTGAAGATGAGTCCGTCTCGGGCCCAAAACTTCCTTGTCTTCCCATCTTTAATCAGCTTGAACAGTGCCTCCGCTTGGGTGTCTTTGAGCAAGCCCATGCTTATCTTCCCACGGAAGTTGGATTGCACTTGGCTCACACTGCTCCCAGCTTCTCCCCGCACAGCTGCAACCCGTTCTATCTTGCGGCTCAGTGCGTCTGCCACCACGTTGGAGCGTCCCGGCTTGTACTCCAACGTCATGTCGAACTCTGCTAGAAAATCTTGCCATCGAGCTTGCTTCGGCGAGAGTTTCTTTTGAGTTTGGAAATAACTCAATGCTATATTGTCTGTCTTCACAACAAAGCGTGATGTGAGCAAGTAGTGCCTCCAAACACGGAGACAGTGCACTATTGCAGTCATTTCTTTCTGATGTGCAGGATATCGTCGCTCCGTGTCGTTCAACTTACGACTCTCAAAGGCAACGGGGTGTCCCTCCTGCATAAGAACACCTCCAATGGCATAGTCTGAGGCGTCGGTGTGGACTTCAAATGGTTGCCCATAGTCAGGAAGCTTGAGAACTGGTTCCTCGACCACCGCTCGCTTCAGATCTTCAAACGCTTCAATGCATGGTTGGGACCAATGTCATGCCCTTTCCTTCTTGAGCAAGTCCGTCAGTGGGGCTGCTCGCCTTGAGTATCCAGCGATGAATCTTCGGTAGTAGTTCACAAAACCAAGGAATGACCTGAGTTCTGTGACCTTTGTTGGTGGCTGCCATTCCACTACAGCGCGGACCTTTACATTGTCCATTCGAATCTTTCCGCCCCCAACCCGGTGTCCCAGAAAGTCGATCTCTTCTTGGGCGAAGTAGCACTTCTCCCATTTCACGAACAAAGTGTTCTCTCGGAGGATTTTCCGCCCTTGTGGATCTCTCGTACCAGGAATGAGATTGTAGCCCTTAGTTCTTCAATCTCCCCTTGAAGTTGCTTGATCGCTTCTTGCGTGTCGTCCTGGGTTTAGGGTTTTAGGGGTTTACTAGAGTTTAGCAGTTTAGAGGTTTAGATGTTTATGGCTTATAGGGAGTTTAGGGTTTAGGGTTTAGGGTTTAGGGTTTAGAAATATCGGGTTCGGAAAATCACAACTAACTCATACGGAGTCCGCTTTCAGCGAACCGCATATGGTTGAATCCGACTTGTAGAGTAGAATTTTAGGGTGATACTTTGCTAATTTTTAAAACTCATTATATAATTAATTTTTACAATTAAATGCTTTCAAGAGGCACGAAAAATATGAAATGATGCCCAAAAAATACGTAATCAGTCTTGAAAAATGGGCAGGAAAATCATGCTCGCAACGAACCTGACAAAACTGGATTCGGAGTTAAAATGGGTCCGGGAGAAATTTTGGAAGCAATATCGAGTTCGGAAAATCATAACTAAGTCATACAGAGTCCGCTTTCAGCGAACCGCATATGGTTGAATCCGGCTTGTAGAGTAGAATTTAAGGGTGATACATTGCTAATTTTTAAAACTCATTATATAATTAATTTTTTCAATTAAATGCTTTCAGGAGGCACGAAAAATATGAAACGATGCCCGAAAAATACGTAATCGGTCTTGAAAAATGGGCAGAAAAATCACGCTCGCAACGAACCTGACAGAACTGGATTCGGAGTTAAAATGAGTCATGTTCAATAATGAGTACTTGCCACGCATAGATGGCTTGTTTTTTCTGAGAATACACAAACCTGATTGTTTCATTTCATAGGTGTGAGTAGAATTCTCCGATTCACCGAAATCGAATTAATCGAATCGAATTTACTGAATTAATTTATGTCCGTTTTTTGGTTAAAGGAAATTTAATATTTTGGTTTTCGATTCGGTTCGGTAAATTAACCAACGGTTCGGGTAAATTATCGGTTACATCATATATTGATGTTTGCCTTGGTGGTTAGGAATAGTTTTAATCTTTTTGGCTACTTGGGTCAGTCTTACCTAAAAAATCTTTTTGGTTATTTTTTTAATCGTTTGGGTTAATTTGATAAATTAATCCAACCGAATCGAATCGAAAATTCGGTTAATTGAATCAAATATAAATGGTTAAAATATTTTTTTTGGTTCGATTTGATTTATTCCGTTGCTCACCCCTATCATTTCATATGATTTTTAATTTTGTTTTGTTAAGCTACACCGAGCCGTTCACGCATAAACGAGGCAACTACATATCCTAGCCGAGACGAGCCAAACTGAGCTAACCTGAGCCTAGCCTATCCGAGCCGAGCCAAGCTGAGCCTAGCCAAGCCCAGTCAATCCAAGCCAAGCCAAGCTAAGCAAAGCCAAGACAAGCCAATCCCAACCAAGCCAAGCCAAGCCAAGCCCAGCCAAGCCTAGCCTAGCCTAGCCAAGACAACCTCACATCTTGCATAGAATTGGCTTGGCTAGGCTCAGCTTGGCTTGGCTGGCTTAGCTAGGCACAGATGGGCTCGGCTCGATTAGGCTCAGCTTGGATTGGCTTGGTTTGGCTGCCGAGCCGAGCCAAGATGAGCCGCTGCTAAGCCAAGACGAGCCAAGATGAGCCGTGCCAAGCCGAGCCTAGCTAAGCCAAGCTGATCCAAGCCGAGCCTAGCTGAGCCTAGCCAAACCTAGCCAAGCCTAGCCAAGCTAAGCCCAATCGAGCCATGCCAAGCCGTGACAAGCCAAGCTAAGTCGTGCCAAGTCATGCCAAGCGAAGCCAAGCCGAGCCTAGCCTAGCCCAGCCAAGCCAAACCATGCTTGTAAAGAATCTGACAGAACTGAAAACGGAGTTCAAATGAGTTCGAAAAAATTCTACGCATGATGTGAGGTTAGCTTTGTTAGGCTTAGCTTGGCTGGGTTTGGCTAAGCCTAGCGTTGCCCAGCTAAGCCAAGCCGAGCCAAGCCCAGCCCAGCCAATTCTACGCATGATGTGAGGTTGTCATGGCTGGGCTAGGCTGGGCTAGGCTTGGCTTGGCTTGGCTTGGCTAGGCTCAAGTCAGCTCAGCTTGGCTCATCTCGGCTAGGATAGGCAGTTGGCTTGGTTAGGCGTGAACGGCTCGACGTAGCTTAACAACTGGGTTTGGCTCGATTTACCTAAAACAACTATCTATCCTTGCCGAGTCGAGCCTAGTTGAGCCTAGCGAAGCCCAGCCAAGCCGAGCCGAACCTAGCCAAGACAACCTCAAATCATGCGTAGAATTGGCTGGGCTTGGCTTGGCTTGGCTCGGCTTAGCTTGGCTGGGCAACGCTAGGCTTAGTTTGGCTAGGCTCGACTAGACTCGGCTCGACTTAACTGAGCTTGGCTCGGTTTGGCACACTTGGCTCTGCTCAAACCAGCTCGGACTCGGTTAGGCTCAACTTCGCTCTGCTCGGCTCGGCTTAGCCTACCTATTTGTTAAGCTACGTTGAGCTGTTCACGCACTACTAGAAACTTGGTCTTCAGCAACGGCTATCAGCAACGGCCGCTCAAGCCGTTGCTATTTGCAATGGCATTCTTACGGCCGCCCGAGCCGTTGCAGATATCTGTATCTGCAACGGCGTTCTAACGGAAAACCGAGCCGTTGCTGATTATTTTAATTATCAACAATGGCTTTCGGACGGAAAGGCGAGCCGTTGCTGATTTTTTAATTTTCAGCAACGGCTTGCTAACGGATAAGTGAGCCGTTGCTGATGATAACTTATCAGCAACGGCTTTTTAACGGGCGAGTGAGCCGTTGCTGATAAGTTTATATAGGGCACGCTCTCGCGCCCGACCCTTCTTCCTCCCGCTGCTGCCTCCGCCGCCTCCTGCCGAGAACTTCGCCGCTGCTGCCGTTGCTGCCGACGCCTCTCGCCGACGCCTCTCGCCGCCGCGCCGCTACCGCTGCTGCCGGTATGTTGATCGGCCGGCCTATACGGTTTCGGCCGGAGATGTTAAAATCCGACCGAAACCCTATTTCTAGGGTTTCGGGCGGCGGCGGTCGGCCTATGGCCGCCGCCGGACCTTCTACAGTGGCCGGACAGTGTGTCCGGCCACTGTACGCCGGCGCCGGAGGGTGGACTCCGGCGCCGGAATATATATATATATATATATATTGTTTTTGAAATTGTTAATTAATTATTTTATAAATGTTAATTAATTATTTAGATTAATTGTTTAATTTGTTAGATTAATTATTAGGGTTTAGATTAATTTCGGACGCGCGCCGGAATCGTCCACTTCGGACGCGTGCCGGAATCGTCCAATTCGGACTCGCGCCGGAATCATCCAATTCGGACTCGCGCCGGAATCGTCCACTTCGGACGCGCGCCGGAATCGTCCAATTCGGACTCGCGCCGGAATCATCCACTTCGGACGCGCGCCGGAATCGTCCAATTCGGACTCGCGCCGGAATCGTCCACTTCGGACGCGCGCCGAAATCGTCCAATATGGACTCGAACTGTCTCAAAACATTTAGAAAATAATCATCCATCCGACGAGTTGATATGTTTCACGTACGCATCGATCAGTCGGATATGATTTAGTAAAATCTTAGATCCGTTCGGGGATTGTATGTTCGTGTAAAAGAAGTAGATGATCTTAGATGCGTATTCGGAGAACTGTAGGGAGATGCTGTCGAAATTTAGAATAATTAGTTAACAGTTAAAATAAAAACGTAAGTGCAGTACGAATAACATAAATCCCGAATGGAATAGGACCATCTCACCTAAAGACATTAACCAAAGAAATTGTCATTGATTGACAGAATCATGTCGGCTGATCGAAGTTGGATGTACCGACGTTTTGATCATGGAGCTTTAACGAATGAGTTTCGATTAGGCGTAACGTACTTCCTAAATTTCGCCTATTCGAATCGGAATTTCGTTAGCATGGGTGATCAAATCCGATGTCCGTGCGGCATTTGTTCGAATGGCCGATTTTTGGATCGGGAGACTGTCACTCTGCATCTATATACCAAAGGATTTACACCAAGATATTTTCTATGGACTTGTCACGGGGAGTCACGCGAAGTCGGGACGTCGAGCAATCCTGTCGTTCAGACATATGGTGAATCTTCCTCTGCTGGTGCTTCTTCATCCGGTCAATGTAATCCCTATAGAACTATGATACTTGATAGTCTTGGGGGTCAATTCCACCTGAATGATAATGTTGATCGGCCAGTTCTTCAGACATCAATCCCACCAGATACTACAGCGGTTGATATCACAGAAGTAGGGGCTGCGGTAGAGATTGAATTACCGAATAAAGAAGCTGCAGAATTTTACGAGATGTTGAAAGCTGCTGATGAACCTTTGTATGAGAATTGTCCTAAATACACTAGGTTTTCAGCAATGACACAGCTCTTAAACATCAAGGCCGATTGTAATATCAGCGGAGTTGCGTATGATCGGATTGCTGGATTGATTAATGGAATGCTGCCTACTGATAATAAGTTTGAGCCTACTTTTTATAAGACTAAAAAGCTAATGAGAAAATTGGGGCTTGGGTACGAAAAAATACACGCGTGCCAAAATAACTGCATTTTATATTATAAAGAAAATGTGCAGTTGGATAAATGCCCTGTATGTCAACACCCTCGTTACAAGGAGAAGAAATCGGTCCGACAGAAAAATATCCCGTTTAAGGTGCTTCGGTATTTTCCACTAACACCGAGACTTCAAAGATTATTCATGTCGGAAAAGACAGCCCCCTACATGAGTTGGCATGCAAGAAGTCGTGATGATACAGTAATGACTCATCCATCTGACAGTGAAGCATGGAAACATTTGGATACATGTTATCCTTCATTTGCTATGGATACTAGAAATATCAGATTGGGATTGTGCACAGATGGTTTTAATCCGTTTGGGCATTATGCAACTCCTTATTCAGTTTGGCCAGTGCTGCTGACAGTTTATAATTTACCACCGTCAATGTGCATGAAAGATGAATTTATTTATCTTTCGATGATTATTCCGGGTCCTAAGGGTCCGCGAAAAGAAATTGACATATTTCTCAGACCCTTGATAGATGAATTGAAAACATTGTGGACTGAGGGAGCTGTCACTTATGATTGTCATCGGAAGCAAAACTTCAATTTAAAGGCCGCGGTCTTGTGGACAATCAATGATTTCCCCGCGTACGGCATGTTGTCGGGTTGGAGCACTCACGGCCGACTCTCTTGCCCGTATTGTATGGAACACTCTAAATCAATCAGTCTTCAGAACGGACGAAAAATCTCATTCTTTGATTGTCATCGTCGATTCCTACCGGTTAATCACCAGTATCGAAGGAATCGTAATAAATTTACTAAGGGCAGAGTCGAAAGAGATGGGCCACCACCGATGTTGTCTGGTGAACAAATGTTAGCACGTGTTTCAGCACTTCCAGATATAGTATTTGGTCGCAATGAAAGAGTGTCAGGTTTTGGCCAAACACACAACTGGGTGAAAAAAAGTATCTTTTGGGAATTGCCCTATTGGAGTTCATTATTGATTCGACATAATTTAGATGTCATGCACATTGAAAAAAATGTGTTTGATAATATTTTCAACACTGTGATGGATATTTCTGGAAAAACTAAAGATAATGTCAAAGCCCGACATGATCTGAAAATACTTTGTAAAAGACCAGAGTTGGAGTTACAAGAGGTCAACGGACGATATCTGAAACCGAAGGCCCTATATGTGTTAAATAAACAACAGATCAAAGATGTTTGTCAATGGGTAAAAGAACTCAGATTACCCGATGGATATGCTTCAAACTTATCTCGATGTGTGAACGTCGATGATTGCAAAATATCAGGGATGAAGAGCCATGATTGTCATGTATTCATGCAGAGATTACTTCCGATCGCATTTCGAGATCTTCTACCTGATAATATTTGGGGTCCGTTGACTGAATTAAGTATGTTTTTTAGAAGCATCTGTGCAAATGTCCTTCGAGTCGAAGATATGTCAACACTTGAAAATAATATTGTTGAAATCATATGCAAGCTGGAGCAGTTTTTCCCTCCTGCATTTTTTGACTCGATGGAGCATCTACCGATACACTTGGCATACGAGGCACGAGTTGGTGGCCCCGTTCAATATCGTTGGATGTACTTATTTGAAAGATACATGAATCGTCTGAAGAAAAAAGTAAAGAACACCGCAGCTGTTGAAGGATCAATATCTGAATCGTATATCATCCAAGAAATTTTAACATTCTGCTCATTTTACTTTGAATCGACAGTACAGACAAGATTTGATCGTCTTCCACGTAACGACGACGGGGGTGTTCGACATTCAGATGGACGTTTAAATATATTTTGTCACTCTGGTCGTGCTTTTGGTTCTCGTCCATCTCGACACTTAAGCGATGAAGAGTATCATTTGACACACTTGTATGTATTACTCAATTGTCCAGAGATTGAACAATTCATTGAAATATTTGACATTGAGATGGTGCAAAAATACTCTATTCACAACGATCAAGAATTGGAGACATTACGGAATCGTGATTTCCCTTCTTGGATTCAGACTTACAGCAAAGATCACAGAGCTGAAATAGATGAAAAAATATTTGAGTTTGTTAGTGGACCGTCGCGACTTGTGTCGTGCTATAGCGGATATTTTGTTAACGGGTATAAATTTCACACGGTTGAATATTCATCTACAAAAAAGACGATGAATGCTGGGGTCTGCGTGAAAGGGACAACCTATGTTGAATGTGATATGGATTTCTATGGACTAGTGGAAGAAGTGATAGAGTTGCACTACTTCGGCTTGAAATCAGTGATCCTATTTAGATGTCATTGGTTCGATACAACAGAAAGGGGCATGAAAGTTCATCCAAAATACAAACTTGTTGAGGTTAATTACAAATCGAAATTGGCAGCAAATGAGCCTTTTATATTGGCATCACAAGCCGAACAAGTATATTACGCGAAGTATCCGGCTCGAAATAAAGATAGAGCAGATTGGCGTGTAGTCTGTAAGACAAAAGGTAGAGGAAAAATTGATCCGATAGTAGGAGAAAATGATCCTCCTGGTTTCTATCAAGAAGATGATCTTCCTGCTGTGAATCGTATTATTCCAATACTCGAGGATGCAGACACAACATCAATCCAATTAGAAGTTGAATATGCTGATGATGACGATCATGAAATTGAGGAAACTGGAGATGAAGAAGATGAAGAAGAGGAAGAAGAGGAAGAAGAAGAAGAATTCGAAGACTATTATTCAGATGATGAAGAATAATTGTAAAGTATATATTTTATTAAATATATCTTTACTATTTATACAATAATCTGATTATATGTCTGTTCGACAGATATGTCTGGTCGTGGTTATCGACGCAGGAGAGTTTCGGAGTCTCCGATCGGTGAGACTCCAGCACTTACTCATGCTGCTGATCCTCCTGTTGCTGATCCTCATGAGGATGATACTGCCGAGGCTAGTACATCCAGACGTAGGCGGCCACACGGGCCGAACAGGTGGCAGCCTCCACCAGCCACAGAGTCACGTAGATTGATTAGCGTGATTGGGGAGCGGTACGTAATATATCATGAATTATGAATCATTACAAATTCATTATATCATAATATAATATTAAATTTTATTTTTGTTGTGCAGGTTCGAGCAAGAAGAAGTGCCGAGGAGCATTTCTTCTACTATTCGACGATACATGCACGGGGCATGGCCTACGTGGTCTCACGTGCCTAGCGAGCACGTCGACATGTTATGGCGCGAGTTTGAGGCGCGTATTATTATTTTTTTTACATGCATGATATATTAATATTGATACTGATATTATTATTTTGCAGGCTCGCTATACATGGGCCGAGGACCAGAGGCCCTTCATTTACGCTGCCTGGGAGGCTATTTCCCGGGCAAGGTACAACGGGCAGCTGGGGCAGGCTCGGTCCCAGGCGATGGCCCGAGCTGGGACCACTAACATCGCGGAGACTCGGGAATACAGCCCCGGTTGGATTACTCCGGATATATGGGACCAGCTCGTGGGGATATGGTCGACGGATCGATGGCAGGAGGTTTCTCGGAATGCGGCTAGAAATCGCATGTCGGGGGGAGCAGCGCGTCACACCGGCGGCTCTGTTGCATTTGCAGTGCACGCAAACCGTATGGTAAGTATATCTTTTAATTATATATTTTATTTGTTATTATGTGTACTAATTAATGTATTTGTTTTGTAAATATAGACGACGGTGTCGGATGACGGGACTGTCCAGCGACCCTCCCCGATGGCGGTGTTTGAGCGGACTCACCGTCGAGCACATGGGACGGGGGAGTACATCCACAACCGCGTTGCATACATTATGGTAATTATATATTTGTTTAAGTTATTCATTATATATTTATAATTTAAGTTTTATGATAAATATTAAACAAAAAATCAAACTCGAGTAGGAGACCTACAGCCATACGGTGGTGCAGCGCGGGGGTACCCCCGAGGACTTTGACGCAGCATCGTGGGTCGAGGCCGCAGGTGGCTGGGACCATGGTCGCGTATATGGCTTCGCAGATAGTGGTCATGCGCGAGCCGTGCTAGGGCCACTTGGGGCACCGACCCCTCCGGTCGCTGGTGAGCGGCCGTCCACCTCTAGATCCAGTTATGATCATAGTAGCAGAATAAGGACTCTAGAGGAGACGGTCGCGCGTCAGACTGAGTTGATGGAGCGCCAGAGTCAGACGATGGCGAATATAGAAGCTATGCTACGCAACTTATCGGGTCATCCCGAAGCAGGCATCTCTTCGGCATCATCTAATCCATCATCCTCGAGTCAGTCCACGCCGGTGTACACTCAAGCACTTCAGACCCCGCCATATGATCCAGGCCATCCTCCATCGTCATCGTGAGATTTTGTTTATATTGACTTTGTTACTCAGATATTGAACTTATTTAATTTATATTGACTATGTTACTCAGATGTTGATACTTCAATTTTACATTTGAATTGTGTTTATACTATCGTGGATAATTATGAATATAAATATAATTGTTTTGATGTATATCTTGGTGTGTTTGTGATGTGTGAATGAATGTGTATGAGATGTTTGTGATGTGTGTATGAGGGTATGGGTGTGTGAGTTATGTATCAGATAAATGTATCAATGTATCAACGGAAATTAGAAATTTGAAATATTTCTGTTTGCAGGTATGGGTCATCAGCAACGGGTTTCCCACGGACGGCCGTGGGAAAGCCGTTGCTAAAAGTGTATCGACAACCGTTGCTGATGACCTACAGCAACGGCTTAGCGACGGGTTTTTACTAATGGCTTTGCTACGGACTCGGGGCCGTTGCTATTAATGTTATCAGCAACGGCTCCGGTTCCGTGGTAAAACCGTTGCTGAAAATATTTTTAGCGACGGCCCAGCGGCCGTTGCTGATAATGTTTAGAGCGACGGCCCGAGCGGCCGTTGCTGATCCGTTGCTAAGTCATCAGCAACGCGACTTTCTGTCACGGCTTTATTGCAACGGCTCAGCCGTTGCTGATTCCCTTCAGCAACGGCTCAGCAACGGCATCAGCCGTTGCTGATGACCATTTTTCTAGTAGTGACGTCTAATTGTGCCAACTGCTTATCCTAGCCGATACTAGCCAAGCTGAGCTGACCTGAGCCTAGCCTAGCGGAGCCGAGTCGGGCCAAGCTGAGCCTAGCTAAGCCCAGTCAAGCCAAGCTCAGCCAAGCCATGCCAAGTCAAACCGAGCCAAGCCAAACCAAGCCAAGCCAAGCCAAGCCTAACCAAGCCCAGTCTAGCCAAGCCTAACCAAGCCAACCTCACATCATGCTCGGCTAGGCTTTGCTAGGCTCGGCTAGGCTCGGCTTGGCTATGCTGAACCGAGCTTGGCTCGGTTTGGCTCACTTAGCTCTGCTCGAACCGGCTTGGACTCGGTTAGGCTGAACTTTGCTCAGCTCATCTCGTCTTAGCCTATCTACTTGTTAAGCTACACCGAGCCGTTCACGCATAAACAAGCCAACTGCATATCCTAGCCGAGACGAGCCAAACTGAGCTAATCTAGCCTAGCCTATTCGAGCCGAGCCCAGCCGAGCCAAGCTGAGCCTAGCCAAGCCCAACCAATCTAAGCCAAGCCAAGCTAAGCCAAGCCAAGACAATCCAATCCCAGTCAAGCCAAGCCAAGCCAAGACAAGCCCAGTCAAGCCCAGCGAAGCCAAGCCTAGCCTAGCCAAGACAACCTCACATCTTGCATAGAATTGGCTTGGCTAGGCTCAGCTTGGCTTGGCTGGCTTAGCTAGGCACAGATGGGCTCGGCTCGATTAGGCTCAGCTTGGATTGGCTTGGTTTGGCTGCCGAGCCGAGCCAAGATGAGCCACTGCCAAGCCGAGACGAGCCAAGCTGAGCCGTGCCAAGCCGAGCCTAGCCAAGATGAGCCAAGCTGATCCAAGCCAAGCCGAGCCTAGCTGAGCCTAGCCAAGCCCAGCCAAGCTAAGCCCAGTCGAGCCAAGCCGAGCCATGCCAAGCCGAGACGAACCAAGCTAAGTCGTGCCAAGTCATGCCAAGCGAAGCCAAGCCGAGCCTAGCCTAGCCCAGCCAAGCCAAGCCTAGCCAAGCCAAGCCAAGCCTAGCCAAACCAAACCAAACCATGCTTGTAAAGAATCTGACAGAACTGAAAACGGAGTTCAAATGAGTTCGAAAAAATTCTACGCATGATGTGAGGTTGGCTTTGTTAGGCTTGGCTTGGCTGGGTTTGGCTAAGCCTAGCGTTGCCCAGCCAAGCCAAGACGAGCCCAACCAAGCCAAGCCGAGCCAAGCCAAGCTATGCCAAGCCTAGCCGAGCCAAGCCAACCTCACATCAAGCTTGGCTAAGTTTGGCTATCCAAGCCGAGACCTAAAAACGGAGCTCAAATGAGTTCGAAAAAAATTCTTGATGGTTGAGCCTAATGAAGCTTAGCCAAGCCCAGCCAAGCCAAGCCAAGCTGAGCCAAGTCAAGCCAAGCCAATCCAAGCCAAGTCGAGCCGAGTCGAGCCGAGCCAAGCCTTGCCAAGCCGAGCCTTACCAAGCCGAGATGAGCCAAGCCGAGCCCTGCCAAGCCTTGCCAAGCCAAGCCAACCTCACATCAAGCTTGGCTAGGTTTGGCTATCCAAGCCGAGACAATCCTAGCCAAGCAATGCTTGCCCTGCCAAGCCAAGCCAACCTCACATCAAGCTCGGCTTGGCTTGGCTTGGCTTGGCTCGGCTTGGTTTGGCTTGGCTTGGCTTGGCACGGCTCGACTTGGCTCGGCTTGGCTTGAATTCGGTTCGGTTTTTCGGTTCGATTCGGTGTGAACCGAACCATGGACAGCCCTACGTACTTATATCTAACTTAAAAAAAAGCTAACATATCAATTTTTATTTATTTGGCTTGGTTTAATTTATAATTGGAAAAACTTATACGTCTATCCAGTGCCGAAGTTAAAAATCAAAATTCGGAGAGCAGGTTCAAGCTGATCAACGATCAATATAATTAACAAAATAAATATAATTTTCAATACTATTCATTATATTATATATAAAAATCAATGCATATTATTCATACACTACTTATAAGCATAAAATATAACTTAAAATTTCAAACTTACAAAATATTTATTTTTGATGAATTTTAATGTGTTGATAATATTGCATAATAATTTTATTATCAATTATATTAAAAAATATTTTTTTAAAAAAAATTAGTAGTATGAATGATGGGCTATATTGCAATACGAGGGTTGCACAAATGTTGTGGTCGTGAATAGGTAAAATCACAGCCGTATATAGGTGGAGCTGATGTATGAGAACAATAATACATGATCACGTGAGAATATTATGAATAGTGTTAGAATACGATGAATGAATGAAGAATAAAAATAAAATTATAGGCTAAATTTATTAATATTAGTTATTAAAATTTAAATTATTTATAAACCAACAAAATATTAATATAAAATAATTTTATTTTAAAAAAGAATATATTGAAATATATAAAAAGGGGAGGGGAATTTTGCCTTTTCTCTCTTACAGATAAAACGTTCTAAACGGGGATTAATTGAAAAATCGAGTCTAGTAACTTAAGTTATTAAGTTGTTATTATTATTATTATTTTTAAAAAATAATAATACAAAAGAATTTATTTTAGAATTTCTAGTTTCCCACACACCGCTTAACCTTCGGTGCATATATATATATATATATATATATATACATAGTTATATTAATTTAATTCATCTTTTAATATATTTTTAATCTACAAATACACATGTTCTTGTCTAGGTGAATTTCAAAAAATCACATTTACAAAAGAAAAAATTCAATTCAATTTTGAAAAGAAATTGACATTTTAAAAATAAAAATTAGTACAAATTAAATATAAAAATTAAATTATTAATATTTGACTTATGAAGTTAAAATAAATATATATGATTTGAAAATTTCATCTTATCCTATTATTTTATCTTATCTAAACAAAATATAAGTTTATTTCATAAAATTTTTATCATAATTAATTATAACTAAATTTTTATTCAGTGGAAATTCTATTATATAAAATAAATCATATAACTGTGAGACATAATTGTTATCATAATTAATAAATATCATCTATAAATTGAAATGGAACTAGGTTCGTATTGTCCATTAACTATAAATTCAAAAGAGCTATTAATAGCTGTATACCTCAAATTTATTTTTTTAATTAAAATATAATTAAATAGTAACAAAAATAAAAAGTCTATTTTAAATAGAAAAGTGGTTAGACTCATCACTAAAATTCCAGTTTATCTGATTTAAACTCGCGGGGTGGGGGGGGGGGTTAATATCTAATTTTTAATAATTTTAGGCATCATATTGTTTGAAAGTTTTGATATAAAAAAATTAGAAAGATGAATTTACGTATAAAAGAATTATTATGAAAAGAAGAAAACTTAGCGCAACTTCAATGTATTTTTCAACAATCATAATTTTAAATTTTTGTTCTCTTTATCGCCAATGGTGATCGCGGTTTGAAACCCCCTAGTTGATAGCCAAAGGTTCGGAGATGGGGAAAGCGGATGATCCCTCTCCGCTGGCTTTCTTGCACTTGGTCGATCGAGGGAGACGAAGATGCCTTCATAGGGTTCATGGAGTACGCAAGGTCAATGCTATCTTTCGAATGCAACGACAATCCCGATGCCGACGTCGGCAGTCCGACCCCTCCATGGAGATGGGGAAAGCGGATGATCCCTCTCCGCTGGCTTTCTTGCACTTGGTCGATCGAGGGAGACGAAGATGCCTTCATAGGGTTCGTGGAGTACGCAATGTCAATGCTATCTTTCAAATGCAACGACAATCCCGATGCCGACGTCGGCAGTCCGACCCCTCCATGGAGTTGGGTCGTTTCAAGAATCAACAAGTCCTGTGTTGCATACTCTTGTGGTGTCACCCCTGCCATCCTTCTCTCCGATCTCTTCCAGATTCTCCTTTATTGATTTTGTCTGCTTTGATTTCTTTGGTTGTCCATTTTTGAGCGGTTTTATTGAATTTATTGATTTTATGGGTGAGGAAAAGTAACTTGAATTGGGACTGGATGTACGCTTGATAGGCTTGGAACGAGCAACATAGATACATGATTGCTCAGAAAAGATTAGAATGAGAAGTTTCATTTGAAAAGAGGCATAGAATGAGGTTGCCAAACACGATTACCATTGATTCTGTTTATGAGAAGAACTTTCTTTCTCCTAATAGTGTTATTGAAGCTGTTGGAGTAAATATTATCTTCTTCCATATGCGAAGATATAATCTTCTAGTCAGGGACCTAATGCTTTCTGTCATCTCTTTTAGTTATTATTTTATGTGATTCTTTCAAGCATTCATGTAGAAGAAAATTAATTTCTTTTAATTATCATATACATTGAATCACTGTATATATTATTTATCACATTGTTCTACCATGAGATACGAAGGATATCTTTTTTAGAATAATTTTTTTTTTTTTCTTTGGCTCTTGGGTGATATCTGCAATGAATCTTCTAGTGCCGCTCGACGCCGGGCGTGCAGCGCACGCGACGTGCGGTGTCGCGCAGTGGAGAGCGTGCACTGCACGCGACGCAGTGTGCGCGGGGGTTAAGGCCCTGCGCCGACGCGACAGCACTTGGATCAAGGCACATGCCTTTTGGCATGCGGCGCACGCTACCGAGGACGGTTAAAGCTGCCGGTTGCCTGTGCCTCCCGATGCGTGCCTGCCGGCTGCGCATCCTTGCGTCGAGATGCGCACTTGCCAGCATACTGCCGGCTGCCTAGACGCCACGCGTCCACTCGGTGTGGCGTGCAGTACACTCCACGGGCATGGCGATCGGCTCAAAGCAAAGAGTGACGCACCCTTGTGACGCAAGCAACGTAAGAAATGAGATGACGCCACATAGCACACACATCGCCGATGTTTCTCTCCTCTCGGCCAGAAGCGGAGTTCGCATGAGAAGCAAACCGAACTCCCCAAACTGGAAGCTCTCAGTGCGAACGAATGCAATTTCATCACTCGTTCGAAGATGCTTCGAAGCATGCGAGCAGTAATCTCTGACATTGCAGATGAACGTCGACGACAGAAAGGAAACTGCCGCTCAGATCCGTGAGAAGGAAAAAAGAAGAAGGGATGTGGCTCAAAACAGAAACTCTCCCAAAGCTGCGTAAATAAATAGGGAAGCCACTTCTTCCCCAAATCTAATCTCCCCCAAACCCTCCGAGGCGAAACCCTAATCCAATGGAGAGGGGCTCTGAGCGGGAACGATCGAGCCGCAAGTCATCTAAAGATCATGAACTTCATCGACACACTTCAAAGGATCATCAGCGCGAGCGCGACCGTGACTGGGAACGCGACCAGAAACAACGCCATCGCCACCACCACGGTAGCAGCAAGAACTCGACGAGAGGCGCCACCGCGGTGACGACCGCCGCCACCATTCCAGGGAGCTCTCGGCCTCCGACACCGAGCCAGACTATGACCGCCGCCGTGAGCGCTCCTCCAGTCGGGCGCGGGACTCGGTCGAGCGCGAGTGGTCCGAGGAGCGGCGGTATCATTCTTCTCATAAGAGGAAGGAGCACGGGAACGAGGAGAATCTAGATAGGAGTGGGAAGAAGGCTAGGGTTTCGTATGGGGAGGCGACGGTAAAAGGGAGAGGGTTTCGTATCATTCTTCGCATGCATGAGAAGCACGCCGAACCCCACGAACTCCAACCTCTGCGATTTGCAATCTTTCACGGTGCGATCAAAAGCAGTTAGTCTGCGTGTTCAAGAATGCATCAAAGCATGCGAGTTGCCACCTTTCACGTTGCAGGCTCTCATCCTCAAGAGAGGAAGCAGCCGATCAGATCCACAAGAAGAAAAATAATACAATCACAAAATATTCTTTCACAGAAAAAGATCAGGTAAATTTTTTTTTAATGTTCGTAGCATTTTATCAACTTAATAATGCTTTAGGTTTTAGGATTTAGAATTTAAAAAATTTGCATCTCCATCTTTCTTGGTCCGTCAATTGCAATTATTATCATAGTCTAGATTATAAACTTTTCTTTTACTATTATATATATAAGTGAACTGTTGTCTGCTTCAACGTACAATTTCGATTTGTCAATATCAAATTTCATGCTTTACCTATATGAGATTGGAGCACATTGCCTTCCTCCGTTTTTGCAGGATGAAGGTCCATACCTAACTATATATCTAGGCTTTTATATAATGACACTATATCCCATCCTAATAACTCATCGCTTCAACAAGTTCAGTCATGATAGTATTTTATAGCAAAATCAGCAGTTTATTTGAGTTTTATTTAGTATATCAAGTATCTCATCTCCGGGTATATTAATGCGGACTACCTGATACATATTACTTTAAGAGCCCATTGACTTTATTATCCGGTGTTCTGATCATAAGAAGGGATCTGGTGTTCTGATCATAACACCCTTCTTGACATGTATGGGTATAGGCAACAATGAAAGATGTCCTTGGTGTTGTTAAATGGTCATGAGGGTTACTCAACGACTATAGCTGTTTGGAATAATTCAATTTAAATGCCTTCAAATGCTTTTTGGGGAAAAATTATCATTTTGACTCCCTTTCTCAACTTCCATTAATTTTTTTTTGTCCTTTTCTCTTGACTAAGGATATTGGTGATGTTGAAATTGTGAAGAATGATATTAAATGCTATGTTTCATTCAATACTAACATTTTGAAAAATGTAACTAGCATGCCTATCAATTTTTCATATGAATCAGGATCTGAGCATGTCAACTCATACTATGTGTCAATCTCTAGTGGTATCAATTCAAATCCTTTGCATGTAATAATGAAAAGATGCTAAATATTATAGAAGGTTTAAGAGGAGTAGAGGACCCTAAAATGATCTCACAATTATGGTGTTGTAGCAATTGGTTTCATAAAAAGAGCATAGATGCTGCAAAGTCCTTTCTGTGATGCATCAACTATTATGAAGCTATTTCTCTTTCCAATTGCTAAAATTGCTTTGATTTTTACAGCAAAATATTGATGGATTCTATAAAGTTAAGTACTTAAGTCCAGTCCAAAATATTATTGTTGCTCTGAACAATAATTGTTAACAGCTTCCTGATATAGAACTCAGGGAGAACATAGAGAAGCTTGCAGCTTCATTGAAGTTCTCTCCGAAGAAATTTACCTTGTTGATGGATCAACAAGGTTGAGCCGTAGCTCTGAGCAGTCTCTGTTCATATGTACAAATTTAAATTTATTAATATTTCTACCATTTATATTGATAAAAGAATATACTCGTTCTAGTAGTGTTATTTTGAGTTCCGCTCAGCAAATTCTTTGTTTTATTTTCAATATTACAATTGATTTTGTTAACTAAATATATTTCTTAGTGGTTAAGCACAACATCACGACATGCACTATTACAATTACTTATCATCTTATCTGTTCAAAATATAGACAATTAAATTTTGTTCCTCTATAATTAGTATAATAATGTATCTTCTTTATTCTTTTAAGTGGATACTAGAAAGCTTTTCCTCCACTGTTTTGGCATTTTTTTAAGTTTTAAAATTTATTAAATAGGTCAGACATATGTCAAAACTCATAGATCTAAACCTATTATAAAATAAGGTCTAGATTTGAAAAAAAGTAACAACTATTTTAATAAATACATGATAAGTAGTATTTTACCTTTCTTTTTTAAATGAGTACATCCAAGGAAAAAGCACTTATTTTATCCAAGTGCCAATTTTTCATGACCCAAACACAATTGATAATCGAAGCACACTTAACTATATAGCTTCATTAACAAATAAAATAGTGAATTTAAAATGACCATGAAAAATATAAGAGAATATGCTAAGTACCAAAAGTTGACTGTTCCATTAATGTAATTAACTAATTAATTAACATAGCAATGCCAATTAAATGTCTGTTTTTACCCTTAATAATTCCACACCATTCTATTATAGAATATAAGTAGGGATGAGTATCAGTTGGTTCGATCAGTTCGGTCACTAACTGAATCGACCAATCGGTTAACTGAATCGAATCACCATAATTTATATTAATCGTTCCCGAATCGAAATTTTTGCTTAACCGATTGAATTAATCGAAAAGATTCGGTTTGGTTCAGTTAACCGACCGAAATCACCGAACAAAACTTTAAATAGATATACACTAACAAGATTGAATCATAAACCTCTCAAATACCTTGATAAAGCCTTAACCAGTTTAGCTAAGAATATTATTTCATAATATTTCTTACTAATATAACAATATCTATAACTATAAATTAAAATAATAAATGCAACCTTGTTGAGATTCGAACCTTGGCACTTGATTTAGTAGCAACCGAACTTAACCAGTTAGACAAATAATACTATCTAATATTTTTTTTGTAATTTTTCTATACTTAATGTATAATTCAAGTAATTTAGTAAAATAACCCAATCAAAATCTTAAATTTTCTTTAATATACCATTATCATGTATTTCTTCGCTGTTATATGCTTGGTTTTCGTCCATTAAGTGTGAATAAGGAAACTGAAGCTTCTTTCATAGCTATAGAATCAAAATAAAGGCAACAAAAATAGGAAGATGTTACTCCAACTATTAGCCACCTAAATGGAACTTTTCCTGCCATCAATTTTTGTGTAAGGATAGAATTCTAAACATACTAAAGAAAAATAGCAAAGTATAGAACTCGAGTTTCAGGGAGAACAGTCCAAAGGGGTTTTGTTATAATCTTTGCTGGCATTTCAAATGGTTAAGACCCAATTTATTCTTCTTTTTTTTTTCTTTCGATCCAACTTCTCTTAACTTCTTATTTAACTTTCTTTGGCATTAGCATCTTTCTCTGATTTAAATAGGAGTCATCCCCGATCTATTTTTCAGCAGTTATTGATGATACTATATTAAGAATATAGAAGTGTAGATTATGTCCTCTCCTAATAGCTTAATCTTTTCTATACACTATTTTTTACTGGATGCAAGCAATTCCATTTTGCTTCTTGACTTGATGTTGTGCTATGATAAAATCATGTGAACCTAGTTTGTTTTTACCTAATGCAGACCACCTATCTAGAAGAATGGTCTCTGATACATCATGACCACTTGAGCACTTTATCTGGAGCCCTAGAAATACTACAGACCATTACTACCACCCTTCCAATTGTTGATGGAGCAAAGGTTTGCACCTCCAAATTTTCAACAAGAGATATTTCTTTGATGGCCCCTAAATTTCCAAACTGATTCCAGTCTCTTTCATTTAACAGACAGATTTTTATGAAGTGAGAAATGCTGTCGGTTCAGCAGTGGACGTAATGCAAGCGGGAACTTTATGTGTACAGTATTGCCAAAGGTCAGCTATTTAGTTTGTTAATTGCTATTTATATTTCCCTTCAGATTTATGTTTGCTTTAAGCATATAGAGTGCAGTAACTTTCAGCTTTAGTGAAGTAGAATAATCATTTTACCACAGTAGTTTGTTTACCATTTAGTTGCTAACATTATGCTAGACTCAATGACCTAAAGACAACATAGGATCATATTATTGAATGCCTTGTCTCAGACCCCTCCTAAGTGTGCGATGAGAACACTATATAGCACGAAACACTAAGAACCATAAAATAAAATGAAAACAGATACAATATTTTACACAATTAAGTAACATACACTAGGGAAATAAAATCGGCGTCAGAGCACATCTCCTCTACACTATCTACCATTCTACCTAAACGTCCTCCGCTACTAACCTGCACCTACGAATCTGAATCAATCACAAACAAAGTCACTTGAAGGCTGAGTAGGATAAATGTCAACATGAACAAGCACTAAGGTAAATAGCACAGTATGATAAGCTCTAACACATACCTCTTATAATGTGTCAAAGAACCAAACACCATAACATGCAATTCAGTGCAAGAACACCATGTACACCAAACTACTACCTCAACCAAATGCCCACATCTACCGTGCAGGGCCACTGTTTGAGGAAGCGCAGCGGGCCTCCACTGCCCCAAATAGCATGGCCTGGCCGCAGGTCGACGTGGCCCGACTGCCGTTTGTCGTGGCTGCCGTAGAGGCCATGCCGCGATAGCAACCCGTCGCGATAGAGGTCTGCTGTGGCTTGATCCATCGCACAGATCCCAAAAAGAAGACAAGAAATGTCCAAGAAGTAAAAAAAATTCAAACACTGCAGTTCGTCAAAATCCGAGGAAAACCATTAGAATCATGTACATGAGACATCCAGCACTACAAAATCCTATACAAGACTGTTAACAGTGAATCTAGGATCACCCATGCATACTAGTTTGCTAATCAAGATATGGCAAGAGGAAGTTTGGTAAGATTCCTTTCTTTTTTGTGAGAGCTCTCCTCCCTCCTTGACAATCAACCGCCTCAACTCTTTCCCAACACGACACGATGGTGGCTGCTCCCCCCAAAAATTCAAGTTTACAAATAAGCCCTTGTATCTCAAATAAAATTCCGAAAAATATCAGAAATCTAGAAAAATTAGAAAAATAATAATTCCAAGTTTTCGGGCATGACACCTTGGCTCATCCATCATGGTATGTAATTTGTGATTCCTTGTGTTCTTTAGTTCCTTCGGATAATTTTGGATTTTTGGCACAGATTTGGGCCATATTATAGAACCTTTTAGCCACTTGAATACAAAATTCCATTTAACTAATCTTGGTAAAACTAGCGGTTTGGCCTTAGTCAAAGCTCAATGGTGATGAAAAAGTTCATTCAGCTGACCTCAAGTGGGACCTTATGGCTTCTTGTTCTCACACAGTCACACAGTCACAGTCACACTTCAGGAAGCCATTATGCTATTATAATTTTGGAGTTTAGAGTTTTAGGGTTTGGGGTTTTGGGGTTTAGGGGTTTAGGGTTTATGGTTTAGGGTTTATGGGCCAATATGTCAATTCTACTTGTTCACCATTTGTCTTTTTTAGAAAGATTTTTTTTTGCAAATGCCAGACTCCTTTATAAAATATTGAGCAAATTATTATATGACAGTATTAGTTCCTTGTCCAACAATGATGACACTCTTTTTGAAGAGGACCAAGAACTGAACTATCATGGTGAAGAAGGTGATCACAATTTCCAACAAGCTCCTAAGAAATTGAATTACCATTCGTACATGAACCGACGACTAGTAGATGGTCAAAATCAGAAACAGCATTGCTCTATGAGGTAATTCTATCTTTTGGGCTTCTATTTCCTGTGGGGTGAGGGGGAAAGAGAATTGTTGGCTTATTGAGAATATGTGGTAGGGTGCTGCTGCAACAGATACCTTTAAACAAATGAAGTTAGCGTAGTGTATAACTGCATATGTGAACCCAGCTGCCGATATCACATTGTTGGTTTTATTTTAATTTAAACTTTATATGGGTTCCTTTCTTATAAATCTTATATATATATATATATGTTTACTCTCAGTTTTCCACATTGTTTTAGAGGCAACCAAAGCAATGGGGGCCCTTTGTGCCTGCTAACATCGAGACTGACCAGATTGTTCTGGTTTATCCCTTTTTGGTGGAGGATCACCAGCTTCGTTGCACAGGAGTGTAATCACCTTCTTTCCCTCATACACCATACTGTGATAAGCAGAGTGCAATTGTGATAGTCAGGTCTCTCTCATTGATTTGCATTTTTCTTTTTCAATAGAGATGCACAGGATTAAATTTGATCCTAGTGACATGGAATCAAATGTTTAGATGCTCTGAAGGGGTGGTTAAACAGAATTAAGTGTCATGCAAACTTGTGATATATGACTATGCTTTTTTTTTCTTTTGAGATTCTATGAATCAAATTGATTTTTTAATTGCTGCAATATTATATAGTTTCTCTCCGGAAGCTAATTTAAGAGAAACAGCTTATGACTTAGGTTCTATCATTCTACTACTGAGGTCATAAAATCATATAATGCTTTGAAAATAATTATGGTGTGCAAATTTTTTATCCAAACAGTGTGATTAGGGTGCTGATTTGCTGAATATCTATGTGGCATGAGTAATTTGTCAGAAGCTTAATCTATCAGGCCCCATGTGATTAACTTGTCCTAGAAGGGACAGAGGGAGCATGAAAACCTTTTGCAAATGGAGCAAGTCATTTATGCCCCCACCTTCTAATACATTATGACTAATTAACCGAACCGATTCTTTGTTCATATGTACAAATATAAGTTTCTTTAACCGCTAACCGAACTGAAAATTAATCAAAAAAATCGGTTCGGTTAATTCGGTTTCGGTTCGATCGGTTAATCAGTTTTAATCGGTAAATTTAGCTCACCCTTAAATATAAGGACACAAACCAATGTTTAAAACATGGCTTGACTGGCTTGTCCCACTGAAAAAAGGACCCAGACCGAAGGTAATAGGACCTGATCAACAATTGACCAGGTTGTTTTTCTAAACCCAGTCAGTTTTTCACTAAACTGACTGAACCGGCTAGTTCAGTATTGAACCTCCCAATCGAATTAAATTCAAATTTAGCACAGCTCATAGTTCAATTCAAGCTTACATTGAGTATTACATAGCACAATTTATTGTTTTTTTAAAAAACCTGGCTCAGAAGTCAGGCTCTACTCATCAGTTGGGTAAAGAGGGCACAGGACCAATATCGTGCACCTCTTGCCTTCGGGTAGAGTATCCCCATATTCCTCGAGTTTTAAAAATTTATTTATCTCATCAACCAACATTACTGGACTTTCAACCCCTGTCATCATGAATATGATCATCTACCCTATACATATTACTATGCCCTCCATATACATTTCTCTCACTTTGAATTAAACTCTCTACAAGGAACTCCTTGTTGCCATAATCTGCCTCTTCCACTTGATTGACTCCTAATCTTCCTTTGAACTCAGATATCCATTCTCTCTTTACTGATACCTTCCTTAGCCAACACATGAGCTTCCTGGTTCAGCTCTCTTCTAATGTGTACCCAATTTTGAACATTCAGCTCAACTGCCAACACTCCAATGTCCTCCAATACCTTAAGGAAACGACAACTTTAACTCCATCATTTTAATCACACTTTCACAATATGAGAAAACTTTAAGGCGCTTCATATTCATCTCTCTCATTTTGCATAAATAACATTTTATTGCCCAACCTTCTACCACTATTGACTCCTAATCTTCCTTTTTATTGCCAGTTTAAAATTGCATCCTTTCGCTACCTTTTCTCCTCTCTCATTCTTCATCTAGAATCCCAGGTCTGCCTCATTTGTGAGATTATCCCAAGCAGCATCACAATACATAATGTAGCAATTATTAGTCTCACGATTTCCTTCACCATTTGTATACTTACTGATTACTCTCTTCTCATTTGTATGCTTCATCGATATCTCTTTATTTACACCATTTGCATTCTCAGCTTCCTCATTTGTTTATGTATCTTAAACAAGGAATTTTATAGTATGCAACTTATTTTGTTGATATTCATTCAGTGACCACTAGTGTGCATTGCCCTGTTTATGTAATGGTTGATGTTTAAGGGTCCTTGTTGATGTCAAATACATTTACCTTGGTGAAGTAAAAATGGTTAAAGTGTAGCAGAAGGTGCTTATATAATGGGCTGATGAATAGTAATTTAGGGTTTAGGGTTTGGGGGTTTGGGGGTTCAGGGGTTTAGGGTTTTTAAGGTGTGTTTTAAGGTGTGTTTTAATTATCCTTAGGTGAACGCGCAACGCCTATGTTTAAAAAGGCCTGTTACCTCTATCACCTTAGTGCCTAGTGATCTAGGAGTATTGGTAGAATAAATCTGTCCTAAAGGAAGCCGAAGGAGAAGGCTTTGAAGGTAGCATTACAGCCAAGTCAAAAAAGAAATCCAATTGGCCACAATGTTGCAGTCGCACCCTCAAAACAACCTGCAGAACTTTATCCTGCCAGCCCTTGATCTTGCCACCAGAAGGAACCACAAATTGTTCAAGCTGGCCAAGAAAAATCTTTGAACAGCTCCCTTAACTTTTGCTGCAGCAAATGCTGCACCTGCAGGCTAAAATTTGATGGTATTCAGCCCAAAAGAACAAACTCCAATACTTCTGTCTGTCAAGGAGCTGGCCCATGTCTTGACACATATGGATCACCTAGGCATTCCTATTAATAACACTGGGGCAACTCTGTACAATTAGAGAAGCTCACTCTATATCATGATTCTGGCAGCTCTCCTTGGAAGCTTGACCAGAAGTGGGAGGATTTGACCCCTAAAAAATGGAGTGAGGTTTATATTCAGCATGCTGTTCATTTGTAGAAGGATATTTTGGGAGCTCTCTGTTAGTAGTATAGAGAAAAGGAACAGTTTGTCTTTTTGTTACATTTGGCAGATATTCCAAGAAGGAATTCATGGACATTGTAGCCATGGAACTGCGACTTGGGCATCTAACCGTAGATACTTGTTATCACCGATTAATGGAGTCCTTAAATATCACCGTCTTGGAAAGCAAGAAAGACATGATCCTGAGATCCCATTTGAGAAATCTTCGCTTGTTCTTAGTGATGTTTCTATAGCCATTTCTGAGGTATTTTGATTGCTAATGCTCTTATTCATGTATATACTGTATCAAATTATATTCATGTCTCTCTTGCTTCTAACAGTCCCAGTACTATGATGGCATAAAGCTCCTAGAAACCTTTTCAAGATATAAGACACGTGTTGATATATGTCATTTGAGACCTGTTGTACCAATCTCAAAAGATCCTCAGTCTTGGTGGAGGTTTCTGTGTTGGCTGGTGTACAGCAGAAAAAGCTGTGGTGCGATGTGCTGTTATTTTCTTGCACTTCCATTTCATTGAGAATTAATTGATTTGAAACTTGCTAATTAAGCTAATAGCCTCTTATAATCCTTTGATCTATATTTGTAAGTTCCGTTTTCCTTGTCTAATCAATATGTTTTTTCATGATTTAAGCTACTGGTTCTCATGGGATAAAATCAAGCTTCTTTGCCAGCTCCGTCGGTGTTATGTACATTTGTATGTAAATACTTTGCAGCATTCTCCGAATGCGGATGTTTCTGAAATTCGCCAGATTGAGCGAATTCTTGATTCCAAAGTAATAATACTATGGAGGTGAGTCCTAAATGAATTAAGTTTGCTTGACCACTTGCTTGAATATTGAAATGCTGTCGTCCCTCTGGGTTTATTTTGTTCAGGTTGCTGGCACATGCTAAGTTTGCATATGTAAAATCAAAAGAAGCATCTGAACAGAAGGGAAGTTGGTGGTCTTTTAGTTGGTATGTAGAATGAAGGGACAACTTTTGTGTCTGTCATTTTTGTTTGTGCTATGTGTCTAACATTAAAAGCTGTAGATACTTTGCACATGCATATGTATTATAATTTATGACAATTGCTACTATCTTCTTTGTCTTTACTTCATATAATATGCGGACTTCAGAAGATCCTGAGCTAGGAAGAATGGCAGGCAATCAATGCGATGCTGAGCTACCAGCCTGATGAGGACACTACCTCTCTCATAGGGAAGGACTTGCAGAATATGATGCAATACCTCATAGAAGTGTCCATTGGAAAAGCTGCAGCTCGAATCATCAATATTGAGGAGACGGAGATCATTTGTGGCAGATTTGAAGAACTTAATGTTATCACCAAACTGTACCCTAGAACCATCCACTGTATTGTGGTTTATCGACTCCTGAAGGGTCACTTGCTGAGGTTTGTTTTCTTTTATACGAAGGTTTTTTTATTTATTTATTTTACTTTTGATGATTTATTGTTTATTGATTCTGTTAATTTTTGTATGCAGAGCATTGTTAGTGAGAGGGAGGCTAATGCTCTGGATGCTAGTTTTATACATGCACCTATTGGTGAGGGTGTAGATTGGCGGCTCACAGCAGCTATTGCTCCACGTCATGTGATGGTAATTCTCAGACCTTAACATACATGTGTAAAAGTTGCCATCTAAAATGATAAAAGCTATTATTTTATCTTGCATTCTGAGTTTCTCCTGTTTACTGAAAATTCTGATCACTACTTAAATTCAAGTGTTTGATAACATTATGGAGATATGCTTAAGAGAAGTGGGCGTCATGGTTTTAAAATTCGTACCGTAGTACGGGCGTCATGGTTTGTTCCTATCCAGTTTTAAATTTCTAATTCAGGATTTGTTGGCAGTATTGCTTATATGCTGCTTCATATGATGGAAATGACTTCATAGTCAGATCTATGAAGTACTTGCTTTTTAAGAGAGTGAAAATAGTTCTTTGTTTTTCTATGTTGACGGAACATTTTGTGGGACTTTTGAACTTTCTTAATTTGTTGACACCAAATTAACTTCTTCTCATAGATAACTTATAAATAATTCCACGGAAATGTAACACTTCCCAGATGCACCACTACATACTGGGAAGTGTTTTAATAATGCTGAAGGCATCTCAAATAACTCTGAGGACTGAGCTAGCTTGGCTGTTAGATTTTTGTAATCAGCATTAGTGTCATTGATTGTTTTCCTTTATCAAGACATGAACCTAGAGTCCTAGACTGTATACAATGTGAGGGAGGTTTAAAAAAACTAGAACTGTTGAAGTTGGGAACTCAAACCATAGAAGTTCAGTTTAGGTCATTTAACTCATCGTAGTTAAACTAATTTTGTTCTATAAATGAAAAGGATGAATTTGGATAAAGTTGTGTTATGATAGTTATGGTTCTTCTTTTTTACATTTTAAGATTTTTATCATCAAAGTTGCAATGCTTGAGCATGTCTTTAGTGAGTTTTCATTCCAGATTTTCATCAATATATGTAAGTCCACTTTTTAGAATCATATATTGGTATACTTAAGTAATTTGTGTATTAGCTGAGTGCCTCATGCTGCAAATGATCACAGCTGTCTTTACTAAATATCTCAAGAAACAAGTTGAAGTCCCAAGTTGAAGTCCCTTCCTGAATCAATTTAGGGTTGCATCTCTCTTGAAGAATTACAGGCAGATGGTACTTTTTCCTACTTTACTGGTGTTACTGTAGTTATGATTAAAGCATAGAATCTATCTTCTTTTTTAGTTACTGACAAAGATCACTATGAAATACTTAGGTAAGTTTCCAATTCAAAATGGTGGCAAGGAATCTTTTTTATCCCTATTTCATGCTTTACAAAGTGTCATGAAATTTGCTTTCAGGCAACTTAATCAAACAACTGCCTTCATCAGTCTGCACTCCATCAGTCTGCACTCTTGTTCATTTGAAGTTTCTTTCCTTAAACAACAACTTGATAAGGCAGGTATGGTACACTACAACATAATTGCAAAAGATTTCACTGTTAGCACGAATTGGTCATTCCTTAATTATATATGTCATATATATATATATATAGGTCTCAATTTACTGATCCAAAGTAGTTTTAGCAGCTCCCAGAAAATCTTCTGAAGGACTGCAAGGCTCTGCAGAATGTTTCTCCACATGACAATCCAATATCAATGGATCAGTTCCAGCAAGTGCAAATTGATTCAAATGTCATGATGAGCTCCAAAGGACTAGATGAGGGCATTGATCTATGATATTCATCATTTTGTGGCCACGGTATGTCTACATCTTGTCTTAGTTTCCTCTTTTGTCAAGTTCCTGCATATTACTCCATGATGATTTGATAGTTTAGGGTTTAGGATTTAAAGCATAAAGTGGGGGAAACTATGATGGCAAGTTCCTGCAAATGTCATGATGATTTGTCAAGTTCCTCTTTTGTCAAAAGTAAATGATTATGGCAATTATGTGAATTGATCATTAATTTTGTGAATTTATTATGTTTGATCATTGTAAGAATGTGAGTTGTATTTGGTTTGATGAGTTTAATAAAAGTAATGAAACTATGATGGAATATAACCCTATTTTAGGTAGAGGCGAGGAATGCATGGTCATTGAGCCACTGTATCCTTTTCCCTCTCCTAGAGTGGGGAGTGACTGTCAGTAGTTCCTGATTTTTTGTTAAAAAAAATTATGTTTGATCATTAATTATGACAATTATGTGAATTGATTCTGTTATTTTTTTTTACTGTCCAGTTAGGTAGGTAATCATTGATTATGCCAATTTAGTCCAGTTAGATTGATTATGGTAGGTAATTTGGTTTTCTTAATCAGAGACAATGATTATGGTATGCAATGTCTTGAAATCTTGCTATATTACTAGTTTCACTCCTTGTACTTCACATAAACCTGTACTTCATTATTGACTTCCATTCTAAGGTGTAAGTATAGCAACATAAAATAAGGGTGAACATCTACATTATGGATTTGGAAACCAACTTTTTATGATTATCTTTCTTCTTAAATCCACCCACTTTTATGGATTTGGGTAGCAAATTATCCATATAATCACAACAAGTAGAATATTCGTCCAAACTATTAAAATAAGATCAACTAACACACATTTAATTAGTTTCCTGGTAGAAATGTCTCTTTGTACTACTTTCTCTCTGGTCCAATTTATGCAGTGGAGAACTTCCTCTACACTCTACAGTCACTTGCTTCATTCCAGCATGTCTTAGAAATTATATTCTCCTAAATCTTTTTTTCTTATGGCAAAGCCACTTATTTTCTTTTCAGTTTGATCTTTGTTTTCATCCATCTAATTTGTTGTATTACTCTTGCATGATTCATAAACGACTTCAAGCTGTGGGCAAAGCCACTTATTTTCTTTTCAGTTTGATCTTTGTTTTCATATTTGTTGTATTACTCTTGCATGATTCATAAACGACTTCAAGCTGTTCGCTCAGTTCTCCTTTTCTTTAATATGTTAAAGTAATTTATGTAACAAACACTTCTTAAATTCATAGCTGGAAAGTGCTTCTTAAAGCTGTCAATTCAAAAACTGATGTAAGAAAATAAAGCGGCCATAAGATGGAGCTATAGAAGCATTAGTCCTTGTGCTTACATTCCTTGTATTCATAGGGCTTATGGGAGAAAAAGTAGTCTTCTGACCCTATCTAAAATACTAGGAAAATGGTGTCTAATACTAGAAAGCTAATCTAAAGGATATTAACCTTATCCTACTTAGCAAAAATGTGGCATCATCTTTCTCTTTCACTTCATCATCATTCTCTCTAGAAACTATGCCATACTAGAATTTAGACCTGTGATTTGTCCATCTTCTATTTCATGCAACCTTTCTCTTTTGAACATCTAATATTAAGTCATTACATGTAGCTCATCTTCAGGATAAATTTGTTTCACTATTTTCTTGTGAATCACTAGTTTTTTATCATTTAACCTTTTAATGAAATGGGAAGAATTGTAGCTTGTAGTTTGTAACTTCATATTACTGCTGGAAAGCTCAATTAAACTAGATCATTAAAATGATTTGTGCTACCCTATTTTTCTTTATGCTGTGTACTTGCAACATATTTGTGGAATCAGTGTTATTAATGATGGATGGCGGCTCATGGCGGAAAGCCAAAAATCCGCCATACAAATATGGCGAATGGCGAAAGCATGGCGACTATATATATATATAACAGTTACAACTAAGCAGTAAGCATATATCAAGAACAATAAAATTAGAAATATGATAGGAAATAAAATTCACCAAATGTAACATAAATACATAATTAGACAAGAGTGAAAATAGTCTAACAATAACATATTTTTGCAAATTAAACATGAGTCACAAGATCACCGGAACAAATTAACCACATGCAACTAATTGTCATCCTCTCCAATGTAATCATCATTCTCATTGTCATCTAGTGGTGCATATCCCTCTTCTTCCTCTACTCATGTTTCCTCAAAATTAATTTCTTCTTTCTCTCATTCCTCAAGGTCTTCAAATTCTAATTCATCTTCGTTGACTACTATCTCTTTTCCTTTTTTGGAAGTTTTTGAAGTTGTTGCACCACTTGAAGGCTTCTTCCTTTTTCTTGCTTCCTTGTAGTAGTTTTTGTTGAAAAATATATATTTTGGAAGTCATTTTGATAATTATATATTTGCAATATTTCTAAATTGAACTATTGATGTTCCTATTTTTGCTATTACCAGATTATGTTTTTCTGTTTGATTGTGGATTAAGATCAGCCATCGATTGTGCCATTATGAGCAACTGTGGTTTGGAATTTTGATGTTGAGAAGAAAATGTTAATTTGAGGTGTTTGTCAACTATGTGCCTTTAACAAAGTATAGTACCCTTGATATTGCTTTATCTCACACTGTCTCTTTCCATTTGTTTAAGGACTTGATATAATTATATTCGGATAAACACAATCATTTGTCATTACTTCTTATGCCAGTAGGTTACAACTTAATTAGACTCTCTTTTCTTGTTTAATGTGATTGCTTTCAAGCATCTTTTCCTTTGTAGTTATTAAATTTACTGATTCTGTTTTTCTGTGCTGGAAGTTTGTATACTTTTTGAGTTTGGTTATCTTTTGTTGTATAAGTTAATATTTTTTAGTTCGTTAGCTATATTTATTGTTGTTCATGCCTCGTGCATTTAAACTTGTTAATCTTAATTTAGCCAGAGTTTTCTATTACTATAATACTATCAATGTGAACTACTGTCTGGGGCTTTGCAGATTGTTGGCCAGGAATTACTCACTTTGGCATCAGATGTTTCTACAAATTCTGCGTCATCTCATCATTCCATGCCCACCAAGGTATCTTCATTTACTACCGCCAATGAAAATGAGGGAGTTAGTATTAGATCTGATGAGGTTCAGGGTTCGGGGTTCTACTTAAAAGCGAAAAAAAAACTTGCAATTTGGTTGGATTACACGGTATGAAAATACTTATTTATTGGAGTAAGAAAATAGCAACAAACGGACAAGCCCAGGTGTCTTAAATGTTGGGTCCAACAATCAGCTCTAATAAAATTAGGGCGATGCCAATAAGTGCACACGGTAGGGCTGTCAAGTATTCGGTTCAATCCGAACCCGAACCGAAAAACTGTCATATTCTAATTCCCCAGACCTTTTATTATTTTACCTTGTCAACGAATGGACACCCAATATAAATCTGATGGTCCTATTTTTAGCTCTCATTAAACAAAGGGTCAGTAGGGTGGAGAAAAGTGGCATTTTGCCTTTTGAGAATGATTTCCCTGTCATCCCCAAGTGAGAAAAATATAGGAGTCGTGGGAAACCTTGGGATGTGGATTGTCAAGAACGAGGTGCATTAGAACCCTCTGTTGCAGTTATTTTTTGAATCAGAGGGTAAGCTGCAGATACAACGCCCTCCATTTAGGGACAGTTACACATATCTCCAGTCTCTTATTGCTCACATGGCAAATTGCTTGATTAAAATAATATTTTTTTCATAACATTTGACATGGTAACATGACATATTAGTGTGACACGGTAACTAATCACTTAATTTAAGTCAGTTCACCATTTAATAAAAAATTAAACAGTTCAGTTAGGTTTCATGGTCCATGCAATCTTTTTCACATCCCTTGTGGCAGTATCTAATAGCCTCATACTGTACATCAATGATCTTAAGCTTGCTGTTTAGGAGCAAGTATATGTCAATTACCGCAAGAACCTTTAACTGCTATCTCATTATTACTGATGTTTTGTTTTGGTTCCAGCTATGGGAGCCAGGAATCACCAATTACAGACATGGGGCAACTGCTTTCAACCCAGGTTATTCTTTTCTTGCTGAATATTATTTTTGCAATTAACTGAGAATGTTGATAGGTATGTGCAAAGCAACTAACTTTTTATTATTAGATAAAATACACATATATGTGCCAAATCTTTATTATATGGGTTCAGGGGTTTAGGGGTTTTAGGGTTCTAGGGTTCTAGGGTTCTAGGTTTAGGGTTTGGGGTTTGGGGTTTGGGGTTTGGGGTTTAGGGTTTAGGGTTTAGGGTTTAGGGTTTAGGGTTTAGGGTTTAGGGTTTAGGGTTTAGGGTTTAGGGTTTAGGGTTTAGGGTTTAGGGTTTAGGGTTTTAGGTTTTAGGGTTTGGGGTTTAGGGTTTAGGGTTTAGGGTTTAGGGTTTAGGGTTTAGGGTTTTAGGGTTTTAGGGTTTTAGGGTTTTAGGGTTTAGGGGTTTAGGGGTTTAGGGTTTTAGGGTTTTAGGGTTTTAGGGTTTTAGGGGTTTAGGGTTTAGGGGTTTAGGGGTTTAGGGGTTTAGGGGTTTAGGGGTTTAGGGTTTAGGGGTTTTAGGGTTTAGGGTTTAGGGTTTAGGGTTTAGGGTTTAGGGTTTAGGGTTTAGGGTTTAGGGTTTAGGGTTTAGGGTTTTAGGGTTTTAGGGTTTTAGGGTTTTAGGGTTTTAGGGTTTTAGGGTTTAGGGTTTAGGGTTTAGGGTTTAGGGTTTAGGGTTTAGGGTTTAGGGTTTAGGGTTTAGGGTTTAGGGTTTAGGGTTTAGGGTTTAGGGTTTAGGGTTTAGGGTTTAGGGTTTAGGGTTTAGGGTTTAGGTTTAGGGTTTTAGGGTTTTAGGTTTAGGGTTTAGGGTTTTAGGGTTTAGGGTTTAGGTTTAGGGTTTAGGTTTGTTTAGGTTTAGGTTTAGTTTTGTTTAGTTTAGGTTTTTGGTTTTTTGTTTTGTTTAGTTTAGTTGTTTTTTAGTTTGTGTTTGTTTTTTTGTTGTTTTGTTTTTTGTTTTTTGGTTTAGTTTGGTTTTTTAGTTTGTTTTAGGGTTTAGGGTTTAGGGTTTAGGGTTTAGGGTTTAGGGTTTAGGGTTTAGGGTTTAGGGTTTAGGGTTTAGGGTTTAGGGTTTAGGGTTTAGGGTTTAGGGTTTAGGGTTTAGGGTTTAGGGTTTAGGGTTTAGGGTTTAGGGTTTAGGGTTTAGGGTTTAGGGTTTAGGGTTTAGGGTTTAGGGTTTAGGGTTTAGGGTTTAGGGTTTAGGGTTTAGGGTTTAGGGTTTAGGGTTTAGGGTTTAGGGTTTAGGGTTTTAGGGTTTTAGGGTTTTAGGGTTTAGGGTTTAGGGTTTAGGGTTTAGGGTTTAGGGTTTAGGGTTTAGGGTTTAGGGTTTAGGGTTTAGGGTTTAGGGTTTAGGGTTTAGGGTTTAGGGTTTAGGGTTTAGGGTTTAGGGTTTAGGGTTTAGGGTTTAGGGTTTAGGGTTTAGGGTTTAGGGTTTAGGGTTTAGGGTTTAGGGTTTAGGGTTTAGGGTTTAGGGTTTAGGGTTTAGGGTTTAGGGTTTAGGGTTTAGGGTTTAGGGTTTAGGGTTTAGGGTTTAGGGTTTAGGGTTTAGGGTTTAGGGTTTAGGGTTTAGGGTTTAGGGTTTAGGGTTTAGGGTTTAGGGTTTAGGGTTTAGGGTTTAGGGTTTAGGGTTTAGGGTTTAGGGTTTAGGGTTTAGGGTTTAGGGTTTAGGGTTTAGGGTTTAGGGTTTAGGGTTTAGGGTTTAGGGTTTAGGGTTTAGGGTTTAGGGTTTAGGGTTTAGGGTTTAGGGTTTAGGGTTTAGGGTTTAGGGTTTAGGGTTTAGGGTTTAGGGTTTAGGGTTTAGGGTTTAGGGTTTAGGGTTTAGGGTTTAGGGTTTAGGGTTTAGGGTTTAGGGTTTAGGGTTTAGGGTTTAGGGTTTAGGGTTTAGGGTTTAGGGTTTAGGGTTTAGGGTTTAGGGTTTAGGGTTTAGGGTTTAGGGTTTAGGGTTTAGGGTTTAGGGTTTAGGGTTTAGGGTTTAGGGTTTAGGGTTTAGGGTTTAGGGTTTAGGGTTTAGGGTTTAGGGTTTAGGGTTTAGGGTTTAGGGTTTAGGGTTTAGGGTTTAGGGTTTAGGGTTTAGGGTTTAGGGTTTAGGGTTTAGGGTTTAGGGTTTAGGGTTTAGGGTTTAGGGTTTAGGGTTTAGGGTTTAGGGTTTAGGGTTTAGGGTTTAGGGTTTAGGGTTTAGGGTTTAGGGTTTAGGGTTTAGGGTTTAGGGTTTAGGGTTTAGGGTTTAGGGTTTAGGGTTTAGGGTTTAGGGTTTAGGGTTTAGGGTTTAGGGTTTAGGGTTTAGGGTTTAGGGTTTAGGGTTTAGGGTTTAGGGTTTAGGGTTTAGGGTTTAGGGTTTAGGGTTTAGGGTTTAGGGTTTAGGGTTTAGGGTTTAGGGTTTAGGGTTTAGGGTTTAGGGTTTAGGGTTTAGGGTTTAGGGTTTAGGGTTTAGGGTTTAGGGTTTAGGGTTTAGGGTTTAGGGTTTAGGGTTTAGGGTTTAGGGTTTAGGGTTTAGGGTTTAGGGTTTAGGGTTTAGGGTTTAGGGTTTAGGGTTTAGGGTTTAGGGTTTAGGGTTTAGGGTTTAGGGTTTAGGGTTTAGGGTTTAGGGTTTAGGGTTTAGGGTTTAGGGTTTAGGGTTTAGGGTTTAGGGTTTAGGGTTTAGGGTTTAGGGTTTAGGGTTTAGGGTTTAGGGTTTAGGGTTTAGGGTTTAGGGTTTAGGGTTTAGGGTTTAGGGTTTAGGGTTTAGGGTTTAGGGTTTAGGGTTTAGGGTTTAGGGTTTAGGGTTTAGGGTTTAGGGTTTAGGGTTTAGGGTTTAGGGTTTAGGGTTTAGGGTTTAGGGTTTAGGGTTTAGGGTTTAGGGTTTAGGGTTTAGGGTTTAGGGTTTAGGGTTTAGGGTTTAGGGTTTAGGGTTTAGGGTTTAGGGTTTAGGGTTTAGGGTTTAGGGTTTAGGGTTTAGGGTTTAGGGTTTAGGGTTTAGGGTTTAGGGTTTAGGGTTTAGGGTTTAGGGTTTAGGGTTTAGGGTTTAGGGTTTAGGGTTTAGGGTTTAGGGTTTAGGGTTTAGGGTTTAGGGTTTAGGGTTTAGGGTTTAGGGTTTAGGGTTTAGGGTTTAGGGTTTAGGGTTTAGGGTTTAGGGTTTAGGGTTTAGGGTTTAGGGTTTAGGGTTTAGGGTTTAGGGTTTAGGGTTTAGGGTTTAGGGTTTAGGGTTTAGGGTTTAGGGTTTAGGGTTTAGGGTTTAGGGTTTAGGGTTTAGGGTTTAGGGTTTAGGGTTTAGGGTTTAGGGTTTAGGGTTTAGGGTTTAGGGTTTAGGGTTTAGGGTTTAGGGTTTAGGGTTTAGGGTTTAGGGTTTAGGGTTTAGGGTTTAGGGTTTAGGGTTTAGGGTTTAGGGTTTAGGGTTTAGGGTTTAGGGTTTAGGGTTTAGGGTTTAGGGTTTAGGGTTTAGGGTTTAGGGTTTAGGGTTTAGGGTTTAGGGTTTAGGGTTTAGGGTTTAGGGTTTAGGGTTTAGGGTTTAGGGTTTAGGGTTTAGGGTTTAGGGTTTAGGGTTTAGGGTTTAGGGTTTAGGGTTTAGGGTTTAGGGTTTAGGGTTTAGGGTTTAGGGTTTAGGGTTTAGGGTTTAGGGTTTAGGGTTTAGGGTTTAGGGTTTAGGGTTTAGGGTTTAGGGTTTAGGGTTTAGGGTTTAGGGTTTAGGGTTTAGGGTTTAGGGTTTAGGGTTTAGGGTTTAGGGTTTAGGGTTTAGGGTTTAGGGTTTAGGGTTTAGGGTTTAGGGTTTAGGGTTTAGGGTTTAGGGTTTAGGGTTTAGGGTTTAGGGTTTAGGGTTTAGGGTTTAGGGTTTAGGGTTTAGGGTTTAGGGTTTAGGGTTTAGGGTTTAGGGTTTAGGGTTTAGGGTTTAGGGTTTAGGGTTTAGGGTTTAGGGTTTAGGGTTTAGGGTTTAGGGTTTAGGGTTTAGGGTTTAGGGTTTAGGGTTTAGGGTTTAGGGTTTAGGGTTTAGGGTTTAGGGTTTAGGGTTTAGGGTTTAGGGTTTAGGGTTTAGGGTTTAGGGTTTAGGGTTTAGGGTTTAGGGTTTAGGGTTTAGGGTTTAGGGTTTAGGGTTTAGGGTTTAGGGTTTAGGGTTTAGGGTTTAGGGTTTAGGGTTTAGGGTTTAGGGTTTAGGGTTTAGGGTTTAGGGTTTAGGGTTTAGGGTTTAGGGTTTAGGGTTTAGGGTTTAGGGTTTAGGGTTTAGGGTTTAGGGTTTAGGGTTTAGGGTTTAGGGTTTAGGGTTTAGGGTTTAGGGTTTAGGGTTTAGGGTTTAGGGTTTAGGGTTTAGGGTTTAGGGTTTAGGGTTTAGGGTTTAGGGTTTAGGGTTTAGGGTTTAGGGTTTAGGGTTTAGGGTTTAGGGTTTAGGGTTTAGGGTTTAGGGTTTAGGGTTTAGGGTTTAGGGTTTAGGGTTTAGGGTTTAGGGTTTAGGGTTTAGGGTTTAGGGTTTAGGGTTTAGGGTTTAGGGTTTAGGGTTTAGGGTTTAGGGTTTAGGGTTTAGGGTTTAGGGTTTAGGGTTTAGGGTTTAGGGTTTAGGGTTTAGGGTTTAGGGTTTAGGGTTTAGGGTTTAGGGTTTAGGGTTTAGGGTTTAGGGTTTAGGGTTTAGGGTTTAGGGTTTAGGGTTTAGGGTTTAGGGTTTAGGGTTTAGGGTTTAGGGTTTAGGGTTTAGGGTTTAGGGTTTAGGGTTTAGGGTTTAGGGTTTAGGGTTTAGGGTTTAGGGTTTAGGGTTTAGGGTTTAGGGTTTAGGGTTTAGGGTTTAGGGTTTAGGGTTTAGGGTTTAGGGTTTAGGGTTTAGGGTTTAGGGTTTAGGGTTTAGGGTTTAGGGTTTAGGGTTTAGGGTTTAGGGTTTAGGGTTTAGGGTTTAGGGTTTAGGGTTTAGGGTTTAGGGTTTAGGGTTTAGGGTTTAGGGTTTAGGGTTTAGGGTTTAGGGTTTAGGGTTTAGGGTTTAGGGTTTAGGGTTTAGGGTTTAGGGTTTAGGGTTTAGGGTTTAGGGTTTAGGGTTTAGGGTTTAGGGTTTAGGGTTTAGGGTTTAGGGTTTAGGGTTTAGGGTTTAGGGTTTAGGGTTTAGGGTTTAGGGTTTAGGGTTTAGGGTTTAGGGTTTAGGGTTTAGGGTTTAGGGTTTAGGGTTTAGGGTTTAGGGTTTAGGGTTTAGGGTTTAGGGTTTAGGGTTTAGGGTTTAGGGTTTAGGGTTTAGGGTTTAGGGTTTAGGGTTTAGGGTTTAGGGTTTAGGGTTTAGGGTTTAGGGTTTAGGGTTTAGGGTTT